>VUJU01001875.1:5615-47115 GCA_009835225.1 Aphis craccivora
TATTATCATATTATATTATTTTATTATTATGCTTTAGCAGTTCAATATTGATATTTTTCAGTACCGCGGTACATTAATTTGTATGCCCACACGTGTATTTTAATAGGAGAGCAAAACGCTAACACGATACCAACGATGTTAAAATTTTAGCGACACCAACGACGGGTTAATACTTAGTAAACAGATCATGTTTACTAAATAAAAACAGTCGCGTGTAAGTCATGACTTAACTGCACGGTAAAATAACGGCCGTGTGTTCCCAGCCTAATTATATAATTTAATAACGAATAACGATAGTAAATAGTAATAATATAATGAAATGTTGTAAAGATAGAAGTATCAATAATATACAAATGCTAAAATTTGTTTTTAATATATCCCTTAGAAATAATTAATGATTTATCAGTCATTATTATTATTTAGATCCTCCAAAAAAATACTTAATTATAAAATTTAAATTAACGTGCACGTTTTCTATGCGATTTTAAATCACAGTCCAATGGTTTTAAATAAAATACGAAAACAAACAAACCACAAATAAATAAATGATTTGAATATCAATTGTTCTGTATAAACAAATAAAAATATAAAAAGAAAGTTCTTGAGAATATTTATTAAGGTAAAATTTCAGAATATCAACTAAAAATAATTGTCAATAAGAATAATTCATCATTTTTGAAATGTATTATTATTTTTTTCACGTTCTTAGTTTGTTTCTTTCTTTAAAATTTAAATATTTTAGTTGTATGGTCAGATCAAAGTCTAAACATTTATCACGATGAGACGTATTGAAGATCCGAAGGGCCGAGTCGTTAATCACATAAAGCCAATGGTATAGACGTAAAATTGGAGAACGGTTTCAATCTCCTTCGAACAAACCTTTTGATCGGTCGATATATTTAAATTGGATGTTGTATCAAAACGTGTTTCAAATAAATAACGAACTAGTCACACTAAATTAGATTTTTATGAGAAAAATAACAAAATTAATCATTATGTAAATAAATATATAGAATAATGTAAGTAATATAGCTAGGGGTTCAATTACTAAAAAGTAATGGGCCAATCATGAGACACTTAATAATATATATATATGAATAATATATAATAATATATGAGACCGTTAGCTCACTATATTGATTAATTGAATGTTAGTTGATTTTTTATGCGACCCAACATAATACCTATGTATAAAAAAAAAATAAAATTTACTGTGCAAGTATACAATTGAATTGAACCAAGTCTTGAGCAATATTTGTAGCTCTACTCGTAAATGTTTTTTAATAAAATCGTTAATTTTAAATAATGGATGCAATAAATGCAAAAAGAACAACCGAAAGTACACAAAGTCACGATTTTCATCCGCCATAAATTAATTTTACCATAGCGTTTTGGAATTTTATACTATTATACCTCTATCAAATAAAAACCAATTAAATTACTCAACGAAAATATTTATTTAATATAACTTATAATATTAATAACATTTAATAAACGAACCAATGAAATACTTTGTAGATCATGTGCATAGAAATATAGTATACATTATTTTAACAATAATCAGCTAATATAATTAGTATATTTTTGTTTTGTGCATCAGAGGTGTTAAGTTTATTATAATATAACAGACAAACAATCAAAAAAAAAAAAAAAATGCTTGTTATATTTAACAATGCGAAAAGCTTAAAATATGCGCCAAAAAATTTTTTTATGTTCTTTCCTCAAATTAATTATGTATTTCATGCTCTTTGTTTTCCCTTAGCACGTATACTCATTATGTCCATAATATAATATAGATTGTATATTTTTCTTCTAAAAATAAAAAAAATATGTGCTTATACAGTGATCGGCGATTTTTTTCCTTTCCGACGGCTAAACTATCGCCTTTAACTCCGAGTTCTTCTTGCACACATGTTTCTTCGGTCGCTGTTACTGAAGAATGTGGTGACTTTGTTGCGAATTCATTATGTATTTCCAAATGTCATGTTTGGCAACGATTGGGTCTTCCTGATGGAGTCCGGTTTTTCGATAGTGAACTCATGCTGCAATAATGTGATACTCGAATACGAGCTATACATTTTGTCCAGGTGTGTTACTATTAACAGCTACGGCTTGAGACATATTCTATTTTCTATATATCGATGAAATATACGGTAGAACGTTCAGAATGACGAAATGTTTGTCTGGCAAAGATGAATAGATATATTTTAACACCGGAAAATCATTTCCTTGACGACGACATTTCTATTGTTTTTATGGAGTGAATAAATTTATATGTAAATAAGAAAAAAATTATGATTAAAAACTGTGTGTGTCAGAGTTTGTATCTGACGCTCAATATTGATGTATTAACATTTTTTACGACTTATTTTGGACGGTTCAGATTTTTGAGATTTTATGATCTTCTGAAATTTGTCATTATTTCTAATTTAAAAGATTAAAAAAAATAATAATAATAAATACATTTTGACTATTTATATTCATCGTACGTTAGAATATAATAAATAATAATATAGTGAAATATATAATTTGTTAAGGGCGAAGAATTTGCACCGCAAGACGAAGGAATTTCATTTTGTAGTTCGGTAGTCGTTCCCATAATCTCGACATGGAGATCTCGAAAGGGAAATAAGACGTCTTTGGCCGACAAAGATGATTATGGGGAGGGGTGGAACGGGTCATCGAAAAAATGTTTGTCTTTTTTTGACGCATAACACAGCGTGTTGTAATATATAATAATTATTAATTAATGATTGTTTTCATCGCTAACGGTGATTGTGAACTACTTGTGTGTATGTGGGGGGGGGAAGAATCTGACGAAACTTTTGTGTATCGCGTAACCATAGGCCTTTATACATAAACAATATTGCACACGTCTGTCGTCTGATTCACAGTTCGGGTTTTATCATGGACACGCAATAATAAATACAGAGCCGGAGTAGTTCGCTGATGGCATTTTCAGACTACTACGGACGTATTTATGGTATAAGAAACGTGGTAGGTATTCAGATTTTAGAGGGACAACGAACCAACAAAACATTTATGTCGTTCACATGTCGATGACGACCGACCGAACTACGGCACAAAAACCAAGCGTTTGTGGATGCTGACGGGTATTTATTGGGGCAAAATTCCGGAAACGCGATATATTGCAATTCGCGCCGGAATCGATATTATTTTCGAGAACGCGCACAATAATGCGGGTAAAGTGGCGGTAAAGAGGTCAAAACCGGTAAATCGCTACTTGGAGAAAAAACCCGCCAAAATATCGAGAAAATTACTATATAGTGTGATACATTTCATTATCTTCTAGACAGAAAACCACGCTAAACGCACTTCACTCGTCTAATGATTTGTTCTTTTTTCTGTTTTTACTACAGATAGGGTGGCATCATACACTTACTGAGGTTATTATGCGGTTTATTTTAGTTTCGTATCGGAGAATAAGAACCATAATGTGTAAACAAAATTTTTCAAATATTTGAATCATTTATCTAATTGAAATCTAAATAATTATTATTTTTATAAATTTTCATAAAACTAAATAACGTTTTTATTTTTCACCCTTCTCTGCATTAAATTGTTTTGTTATTCCAATTTTCATAAGAATTAAGATTATTGAATATAATTTTTTACAATGTTATTGTAGTAATCTTTATATGATACCTATATACTGTTACGTATATTAAAATCTCGGTAAGATCTAATAAGAGTTTTGGGTACTTGAGCATAAATATATCGGCTCAGCGACCCTTATGATAATGAAACAAAAGTAATAACATTTATAAAACAAACAAGATTAATGAAAAAATACATTTAATTGGTGATAAAAAATATTATAGATAAATCGGTATAACGCCTTTTACAATAACAAGGTTAGTAGTATTATAAAACTGTGCTAAGAAATAATAATAATACCAAATTAGGTAGTAAATAAAATAACAATAAATAACTAAAACGATATATGATTTATAAATTATTGCTAACCCACGCAAGTAGTGTTGTAAGTTGTCCTAGCAGATAAAGGATTGGTAATGTTTAAAATTCGGAAATGGTTCAGTAAACATCAACTAAGACGATTCCCCATGTTCTGCAAACCGAATAAACCTAACTGATTATATAAAATGCTCATATGTCGTAAGCATAGAACATATTAATTAATTATTGCGTTGTGTATATAATTATTGTTTAAATAGTATAATAATATGTACTAACACTATTGTGTTGATGTCACGATGATTTACTTCGGTAGATTGGTCACAGTAATTACAAATTAATTAGAACATCACTCCAGTCTCCAATGTCCCATCATAAATTGTATAGAAACGCGAGCAATCCTATATAAAAAAATAATGAGTATTTATGTATGTATGTCTCTAAAAAAAAAAAACAATGGTCGAGGTGTCCGGTCGTTTTATATTATGACGTATTATGTAATACGCTAATTTTATATTTTTACGGAAGATCATACGTAACTATAAATACTATATAAAAAAAAAAAAATTTAATTACTTTTCAACCCATCTACAACAGTTATAACGTATCTTAGAGCTAAATAAGATTATTTAGACTTAATTTATTATAAAATTAATATAAACTAAAAAATTACAATTATACATAATATATCATTAGTAGGATCACTAAAACATAATAAAACAAATATTATGGTTCTTCTTAAAAATGTTGTAAAATATTATATAAGCATAAAATAACATTCAATGATAGTACCTAATCTAAATCGTTTTATACAAATGTCTTAATAATATATATACTACATCAATAATCGATTCATACAAATATTTCTTAAATTATATTAGTGTTTACAGTTATTTAAGAAATAATTATATTAGGTATAATGTGTATGTATATTATATTATTATAAATTATAATAATTAAAATTAAAATTAATATTTGTTATATTTTTATCAGTGGCGTAGCCAGCAGGTAGTCCTGGTAGGCCCGGGCCTACCCACTTTTCTTGAAAAATGAATGTTTTATATCATGTTTTTTATTAAATAAAAATATTCATTGATAATCTTTATTCCATAAAAATATCGGGCCTACCCAAGAAAAATTGTCTAGCTACGCCACTGATTTTTATCCATAAAACACCTACTTTCATGATAAGATTAAATTGTTTCAAATACATCAAATATTAATACACTAAAACTGAGTTGCATAAAAAAAATATTATTCATTTCATGATTAAACTAAAATTTAATCATCAATAATGGGTTACATAATCATATTTAAGGAACCGTTTGCTCACTATTTATTCATTAAATGTTTAGTGGGTACAAACAGCCACTATAAACCCGGCATAAGAATAATTAAATTATAAAAATATCTATAAGGGTAGGCGTGCAATTTCAAAATTGGTCATCCAAATTATCAAAACAACAAAACGGTTATTATTTAAAATAATTTTGCAAGTTTGTGTAGTACAACTTATGTCATTACTCATTAGAAATACGTATTAAATTAAATTCGAAAATTTCCGCCTACCTATATATATATATATTATATATATAGTATATACGTCATATATATGATGATTGATGATTAACATAACAAAACTGTAAAGTCTAAACATCATATTATAACAATAAAACATCTTTACGAAAAAATACGAATAAATCAATAAAAAATAATATAAAAAATAAAATATTAAAACCCATTCACCGATTGTTCAACTAAAGCCAATCAACGTGTAACCAGTAACGGGAATTATTTCTGAGAGGCCCCTGAGCATCGCAGTAATTATAATAATTCAATAAAAAAATGTTAAACAACTGTAAAAATCATGCGAATTTCGATGACTGTTGTGTAAATTCATGCTTAATGATGGTTATGTAAACATTTTAAAAATCTTTTGTTTGTGACGGTGCTGGTGAAGCGTCGCTCTTACGATTCCAATGAAACCAGTGTCAGAAGAATTTATTGTAGAATGCATCATACTATTTGAGTGATAATTATTGATAAAAAGATAATAATAATAATAATAATAATAATAATGCTTTTAAATTGGTGTTTCTAGTCGATAAATCAATACGTGATGTAATTTTATGTACGACTTTTTTCTATAGAAATCATTTAAGTTATGAATGGTGCCTTGATCAAGTGGCTGAAGTTTCGAAGAAGTTTTGGGTGGTAAAAATGTGTGGTATTTGCTGCTTTTCAATTCAGAAAGACAATTTACAAATAGTTAACCGAAAAAATTCATCGCATTTATTTCGTCGTAAATTCGTTGCAGTAAAAATTTCTCAAAATTCGGAATATTACATTGTATTTATGTTCGAGACTAAAATAACATTGAAGTAGAAGACGTTATTTCGAGAGCTGAATTTTTAGATTTATATTATTCCCGAGAAACTCAGCTGTATATTATAGTATGATGACGGTGACAATTCGCCAGCCGCGGTCGTGTTGTGTCTCATCACAATATCATCGCTCCGACCGACGTGGAGGCAGCTGTGGCGCGAGGAGAAGGACGGCGGTAATTTACTCGGTGTTTTATTTTTGTAATTTTTTTTTCACTAGCTGCTATTTATTTAAACTACACGTATACCAACGGTTCGTTTGTTTTTCATTTAAAACTACACTCGGTGCTGGGGGGAGGGGGCACGTGAAAGACTCTAACGATGTGTATCCGTGCCCCGATTAACGCCACGAAACGAGACTACCACAAACAAACGTTTCGTATATTATTTTACACGACTTTAAAGTTTCCGGAAGCTTACATTTTTAATGTTAATAACTTTAAATTGGCTTTATGTAGATTTACTAGACAAGGGTAATAATTATCGCTACTTTTTTGTATTTAAATATGGGAGGCTCCTTCTGCCTATCTATGCGTGCTATATTGTTACGTGGCGCACGCGATGCATGCATGATAAACCCGAGTTTCGTGCACTGACCACATTTTGGTTCTCATTAAATTTGCCCGTTTTGTTTTCACGTATCATTACTCGAAACATAATTATACGATAAACGATTAGAACCATTTTTGTCTTTTAATAAACACGTTGAGAGACCATTCGCTTAATATGCAGTTATTATAAAATAGCACGGAGCCTAGTGGTCGATCGTGCTTTATTTCCTGAGCATGGCGCATTTTTTTTTTATATTTTCTATATAAATTAATATGGTTGATAGGGGGAATTTAATTTAAAGCATAAACTGAACGATAAAATTAAATAACAAATACTAGCAAATGGAAAGAGGAGAAAAATAAATAAATCCAAACCACATTATAATTATAGTTTTATTATTTTATCATATTTATATTGTAAATATAATAAAATAATAGAAATATAGTAATAATAAATCTCCGTTTGACCATATATTTAGATATATATATTACGAATGAGTACAATATAAAAATAAGTACAATGTGCCTGGAAAAAATAGAGAGGTTTTATTTAAAATCAATAGTTCAAAATTTTCACGGCTCATATCAGCATACTAATATGATTAGAATAACCATGTAAATATTTGGAATTAATTCATTAAATATTATACTCCAGAGGTAAAGAAAAGAGAAAAAAGAGGTAATATTTACGATATGATGGTTAAATGTAATGTGAAGGTCACTGTGCAAAGTTGGGAAAAGCGGTTATAGTCTCGGCGTTGGTCTTCTCGATCATTACGGCAGTAGTATAGTAATATTATGGCTCTGTATTAATAAAAGCTTTAATTTGAATTTCTGATTGAAATATTTTACTAAAATTTTTCTACAAACTTAATTTTGAGAATAATATGTATTATATTCCATAAACAACTAAATATACTAGTAAAACTCTATCGTATAACTCACATGAAGGCTGAATTAAACCTTCAATACTCGAATTATTTTTCGGTAAATACGAACAATGCAAACGTAATTCAATATATGGCATTAAATTTACTTAAACCATGATTGATGGGCTTTGTATCTCATATATACGTTAGACCAAAAGTTTACTAATGTTCAGTGTGGCATAACCTTTTTAGTTATTATACCCAGTGAACAAAGTCAATTACAAAAGGCCTACGTTTATATTATAATAAACTAGGTAGAAATTGTCCATCCAACATTGATCAATTGCGAGGTTATGCATTCAACTGTTTTATGATACTATATTCATATACCACAAAATCACGAACAATTACGTAGGCAGCTTATATCGATACGCAACCGTGAGTCACCATAGGTCCACACTATAAACAAGCTTATAGTGTCTTATTTAGAATATGTACCTAATACCTATACTAGGCATATTAGTTTTGCTAAATGTATCTACACACTTTCGGTTGCTAGTTTCTTCATAAAAATTATACTATTTTTGTTAACTATATGAATTATAAATTATTACTATAGTATATAATTATTGCAAACGTATTTATTAATATAACCGACACAATTTATTTAACATCAGTAATCACATCAGTATGCGTATAAAGAACATCTAATGTGCGCGTATGTTTTATCGTACTGTTCTCTTAAATTTGCGTATCTAATAAAAATATCAAATTTTTGGCATAATTTCAGGAAATGATTTATTGAGAAACTAACATTACAACATTTTAATTTCAATAAAATAAGTAAAAAAACGATAATATTTAGAGTTTA
The DNA here is from genome assembly GCA_009835225.1 of Aphis craccivora. Lineage (NCBI taxonomy): Eukaryota > Metazoa > Arthropoda > Insecta > Hemiptera > Aphididae > Aphis > Aphis craccivora. The sequence continues at coordinate 14,227 of VUJU01001875.1, forward strand.
AATTGTTAATTTGTTTAAATAAATAATCATAGAATTTATTTTGTTGTTGTTGTAAATACCAAGAGATTACATAGTATTTTGAAAGACGAAAAATGTTTATTTATTTAAATTGAAAATTTATAAATTCAATGTTCAAAACATTTTTATTTAAATTAAAACCAATAAAAGTGTAATTTGGATTATAAAAAATGATTGGTTAAACAAAACTAAAAATTAAATTTATACATTTTTTAAAAGTTATAAAAATGTTTTTTCTCTTATACTTTCATATTATAATAATTATCTATATAATATTATGAGATGGCATGTTAAAGCTTATAACTTTTTTGGCGCATTAAAATAAACTATTATTGATTATTATGAAAATGCAAAACATTTAATCCAATAAAACATTATTTACCGCTATGATTTAGTTTTGTTGAATCAAATGTTGTGTTATAACTTTACAAGCTTACGAAACTAGTATATCTATATTCTGAGTAATAACTGAGGAATTAATATTGTTCAAAACCACCGGATATTCAAATTTTATGAATAAACTATCACAAATGTTTTCATTGAACATTGTCGTGGGACGTGGATATACATCCGACGTTTTTGAATAATTTTTTTTTTTTTTTTTGTAGATCAGTCGTCCAACATGAGATAATTCATATGAATCCAATAAAAAAATATGCCAGTTTGAATCATGTGGACATCATAAGAAATTTGGAAAAAATAGAACATTTTCGCTGCGAAAAAGGCTCGGTGCAAAGAGTTAAATCTACACTGATACTAAAACGCCGAAATACGAAGTTAACATAGCAACGAGGTTGATACACCTCGAGTCCCCGGAGATTTTGTTCCCCAAAACGAGAACAGCCAAACGACGTGACTAGACGGCGGCAAAGGATCCGTGATTAAAACTACACCGTACTAATTCAAATATGGTCCAGGGGTAAATACCAACGTGTACACGAACATGCGTATAATAATAATATAAATTAATGTGTAACGTGTATCCGGTTTATCTTATGTAGGAAATAACAGAATAAAAACTAGTAGTGAATAATAAACAACCCTGATACATCCAATATAGATAAATATTTTATAAATTGGTCGATATTTATGAGGAGAAATCTATTAGAAATCCTAATTTTTTATTAGAACGATATTACTGTTTGAAAAAATAGTAATTTATTTTTTTAAAAGATAAACTCTGTATTAAAAAAAATAATAATAATCACTTATACAAGACTACACATTTGACTATTTTAATGAATAATATATAAGTACATTGTTGCAAAGGTTTAATCAAAAAAAAATAAATACCTGAACAGTTAAATTAATTTTATCGGCATAACATAATATCATCACCAATGCTAACTAGTTTTAATTTATTTACACTAAACTGAAACCACTTAAATCATTTTATCATCGTTATTCGTTCCAATTTTACAATACGTTAACTTCAAAAAATGAAAATTATTTCAATCATTTTATTTTAATTGTTAAATTGGTAACTAATACCTAAGCTAACATTATTAATTGTATAATGATAATATTAACTTTGTTAATAATAGTACACTTAACCGTATACATGATTCTTAAAACACTGGATTTAGATCGTAATCGCTTAATTTTGTTAAAACGTGACCTGTGTGCCATAGACCCGTCAATACCGTTCGTATACAGATGTTGCATTTCTTACTAATTTTAAAACAACGGTTAGTCTTACATATAACTGAAGTCCTATAAGGCTATAACTATAGTTAAATTTGTTACTGTCCCATGACTTATTCAAAAACGGTAATATTGCACGACTTTTGAAGTTATTCTTCGAACCCGTTATACACCTACAACTGTCTGCCACCATGGTCGCTCATAGGTAACATTCTAAGGGAGGTCAAAATAAAAAAAATTCTCAAATGCAAGTTAATAAAGATAATAATAATATTATGGTAATATTTATTGAGCTACAAGTCCATAGTATTTTTTGTCCAAGGGGTAAGTGCCCTATTTTGCCCCCCCCCTACCAATGGGCGCCCATGTCTGCCACAGGATGACTACAGCAACGAAAAACGTATGGGTACTAGATCAGTGGTTCTTAACCTTTTTTTGAATCACGGCACACTATAATACATCACACATTTTCACGACACACTCAAGCACTCTACAACCACAACAACTTCGGCAACTTCGCCGAAAACACTGTTTTCAATATTTAATAACATTTTTCGCGGCACACTTAGACAATCTCGCGGCACAGTAGTGTGTCGCGACACACCGGTTGAGAACCACTGTACTAGATTACTCGTCTAAATCACATTCCGATTGATTTTTATCGAGAAAAGTATAAACTTTGATAAAATTTTATTGACAATATTTCTTTTTTACCCGTGAAATTTAATTATTGAAAAAAGAATAATAATAAATAACGTTGTTACTGAACATCGTTGGCATGTCAGTGCAGGAGGGTCAGAATTACCAGCTATTCTCACTCGAGTTGCTACGGACACATTATTATATTGACGGAATAACATTTTTCCTTGCATTCCAACTTTGTGAATGGTTTCACTCACCCTATATATACCATATTATACATGTCCATTCTCCACATATACTGGAAAGTTTACCAATTAACCTCGGCGATTTTGTTCCCAGTATAATCCACGTACACAAAATACTATTTCAGTTGCCGAATCATTGGATATATTTTTTTTAAACCATTTTTTTTCCCTCCTAAATCCCCTCTCTTTGAAAGTAATTTCCAGCGGGCCGCCGGGAGATTCCGTGAAATTCCATTAACTACAAACCCATACATGCAATTTACGACTGGGCTTTAGAATAAGTGAACGTCCGGGTTGTCCGGGGCACCAATTAAGATAAAACCGATCAATTTAAAGCCAAAACATATAGTACACTGTACACATATGCCACCGCCGCGTCGCCGACCGTATATGGTCATTTTCTAATATGCTGAAATAACACCGGACCGACGTATACGAAATATTTATTGGGCTGTATACTGAAATACGATACTATGACTAGAACGAAATTCAATTGTATGCGCATAACGAGCCTATCATTGTGGATAACTCGATAAAAGAATTACAATTAGGTTGATGCGACTTTATATTTAATTTAATTTTTTATACCCAATACTACATCGTTATAACGAAGTAAAACTATTCAACAAGCTTATTTTATTATATTATTAATAATATTAATATGCTTTTAAATAGCTTTATTGGTGCTACTTAAATGCTCTAAAAATCTTCGTTGGATTCCATTTACAATATTTTTTTTTAGTATATATCTATAAAAATGTTAAACATACGTGAAAATTGAACAGTTATTTATATTTTATATATACTCCCGCGCGCGCCAGACACATAATACGTATATAATTTATATACGGTACGTGTCAGAAAATTATAACACTAGTATGATAATTAATCATTCACGTGCTGTGCGTTGTGTGTGATAAAAAGTTAATATTGAACATGTTATTTCGATGTTAATATTATGTTGCCTCCGACTTCGCCTGCGCGTATATGATAATAACCTAAATAATGCAGTAAACGTACTCTCATCTGATGTCTCAACTTATTAGATAGGTATCTAGTTAATTCGGCGTCAATATAAATGCTGCGGACGTGAGTGGAACCTTAAAACACCTCGTAAACTATCTTCACGGCCAACATTTGGTGTCTCTTGTTAGTGCTGCGAGCAATGAGCATAAATTTCACGGTTTTATCTGATGAAAAAACCGACTAGGAGCTATCAAGTGAAACTAAAAGAGCTACCATAAAGTCACAATGACGTGAATTATGTACTTATTCGTATATATTTAATGCATGCGGTAGTTTAACTCCTGACAACCCACAGAATAGCCATTTCTTAAACAGATAATTAATAATAACGAATGCGCTCTTATACACAATGCAGATATAATATTTTTGGTGATGAGATATTGATTGCCGACAAACAAATATTTAAACTATACGCACATGATCATACTTTGTAATATAAATCTATAATTAAAACCATAAAGTAATATTACTATCATTAACCTATCAATTTTAACACATGTCATAGTTTACAACAACTTTAAAGTTTTTTAATTAGGTATACCTATATCAATATTCAATATATTAAGTAAATGTATAAATATAAGAATCTTTTTTATTATTACCTATTCAACATGTTTCGTTATCTAACAACAATACTTAATTACAACACTTCAATCATTAACTATTATTATATATTATATATTATTTAAACAGTATAAATCGAGAAATCACAAATTGTTAAATTAAAAACAATAAGTAAATTTGGTATTTAACATTTAAAAAAATAGGAACTGGATAACATGATATACATACTTATTGTAATTTCATATGAAATTATATTTGTAAAAGAAAATTTTATTATGATTTATGATCTATATGTTGTTGTACTTTATCTATTTATAATTTTATACTCCATGTTTCCATAGTCCGTATACTTCAAAATCTCACAGTAATGCGAGTATAATAACTTTACTTTAAGAATATAATAGTGTCAACTATAAGTTATAATGAAACTTTAATACACCCAATATTTTCTCTCCAGAATTTTATTTATAACAGCAACAGAAGAAGTTCCTGCCAAATTCACTATTCAATTTCTATAAGATAACAAGCCTCTAGTAATTTTTTTTTCAATAAAACTTTTATTCCTTTGAAAAAACTTTTCTTTTTATTCATCGTTGGTATTTGTTGTACACGCAATAACATATTTAGATGTTTGAAATTCAGAAACAGAAATATATATAGGATCATGATAATATTGTAATTTTTCTTCTGCGACTATTCATAAAAAAAAAAAAATTAAACTCATTATGATATATTCTCAAATTAACGAAACTTTAAAAAATAATGTATTACAAACTTGAAACTAAATTTTAGAAAATATAATTCCTTTAAAGTTCGGTTAATGAAAAAATTAAACGAGGTGTATTAAAATAAATCTTAATATTTTATTCATCCGTAGAATTATAATTATAAGAAAATAATTATTTTAAATTTCAGAAATTATTTTCTGCAAAAAAAAAAAAATACGAGTACTCGCAGTGTCGCAGTGGAAAAGAAAAAATTACAATTATAATAATAATATATACAACTAACTGATAACGTAAAGTGTATTTTTATAATATTTCATCATTTTTTATACTCCGAACTACTTTATATAAAAATATCAAAAATAAGAGAAAAATTTGCTACAATCAGCTTATACTCGTAACGGTTATAGTTTTAATAAATTACATATTTCTTATTAACATCATGGGTATTACTAACGGTACATAATTTATTACAGTTCTAAAAACATTTAAATTATCATTCAAAGCAGTTTGTTAATATATGTATATCAGTACAACTTACGAGTATGTCCATTTATGTAAGTCTCGATTTTAATTATATTTTATATTATTCGAGTAGATACATTAGAATTCTCTAGTACGTACATTAAAAAAGTATATTAATTTTCAAGAATACTACTATTTTAAAATAAACATTTATAATTAGAATCAGGTACCGCCGTTAAGGCGTTAAATCAAAATATCACATTTTATGATAACATTTTCATTTAGACAAAATCAATAACGTATGCCATTCTCTTTTAACGTATACTATTTGTATTTATCTATAATAATTTAAAAATTCATTTGTTTGTGTATGATAAAACTCAAGTTTATGATTTGTTCTATCTGCTGAACTTTTATCTATATCACTGATTCCCAAACTAGAGGAGCGCTCCCCTTGGAGGGCGTATACACATTGCTGGGGAGGAGCAAGGGGCAAGCAGTTATTACGAAATACTATTTTTATTTCAAAACGTAGAGAAAAAAATATTTTACTAGAAATCTTTATCTGTTATGGGGTGTCAATAACGGATAACCGATAAAGACCATAAATATTTGGCCACAGCGTGTAGTTTAATGTTTAATGCCACGTTATCTGTAAATTAATCGGTACTATAAAATGATGATCGATTTTTTTTTTCAATTTATAGGAGGGGCGTGAGATTTTTAAAAATCTACAAAGGGGGGTGTAGAATAGAAGAGGTTGGGAACCACTGATCTATATGTATTTGCTAATGAAATGATGTACTTAAATATAATAAATAATTATATTTAAACTATCTAACATTTGAAACAAGTATTTATTTATCTTACGTTTTCCTGAATTCGATTGATAATATAATGAGTTACATAAAGTGTAACCATAATTGATATTGTAATATTTATTTTCGAAATATTCGTATAGTATATTGTTGGGTCAATAATAATCAACATCAAATGACTCTTCGAGATCATTGAACAGTTATACAGATTTTTGAAAATGACTTGAAAAATAAATATAATTTCAAATTAAATTTCTTTATTTTATTTTATTGAAATAATATTTAAATTCTATAATAATATCAATGATCCACGATTTTTGAAAAATCATATCAAATAATAATAATTAATTTTTGATAAATTTATAGCTTATATCTAAAAATGGGAAACAGTATATCTTTAACATTTATATGAATTTTAAATCATAATTTTATCGATGAATAATTTAGACAAAGCTAATCAATACATTTGTCCTATATTGGTATAAGATTTGACTGGAATGTTTTATTTATCAAATAATTAAAATATTACTTACTTAATAAATTATACTTTATATTAAAATATAAAATATGAGTAAAATACTATATATTTTTAAAAGCACGATCAATAGTGATTAATGATGTATACTGTAGATATTTGTATATTATTTTTTTTCAATACCTATGAAAGTTATCATTTTTCATTATACTATTCTATTTAGTTGAAACATTATGATTTCATTATAGGGATATAGACAATAATTGTATTTTTATTTTGTTTATAAATAATTAATTCATTTTTTATTATACGACTGCGAAAACTGTCAATATTCTCTTTTTTAAATTATTACTTTTGTCAAACTGCAATTCCAAATAAGTTAATATAAAGATACATTTTTTATTTATTTTCATAAAATTGTTAATTTTACTATACATTTTGTGATTTATGAGTTCGTGTTTAATAGAAGCCACGTGTAAGAAACTTTAAAGTAAGTTCAGTACAGTGATACAAATGATCGAAATTGAAAAAAAGTAATGCTTAATATTTAATATATTAATCAATTTTTATTATTTTATATATTGTATCAAGGTTGTTCAACATGAATATGTTCGCGAGCTTTATTGATAAATACAATGATACCAAGAGCCAAAATATGTTTGTAAATACATTTTATGTAATTTGATAATTTTTAAAAATGTATACCAAAAACATTATATTCATAATAATAAGAAGACAATTTTGATGTTATAAACAAGAGGCAAGCCGCACTTCTGTTCTACATTCTACAAGGTATAATATATTATAATAGTTAATTATTTTTTTTATCCATTTAAATTATTTAAAAACAAACATCAATTTAACTACATGCGGTATATACATTTATATTTATATTTATATTATAAGTTTTGTCATATTTTTATGATAGTCCAACATTTTGAATTTGGAATATTTTGGAATGTAACTTTATAAGTGTCTTAGATATTCAGGATTTTGAGTTGAAATTTTTGACTATGCATCCTGTACTCCTTCGCATTTAGCTTAAAGCCAGTTTCGATTGAGCCAACAGTTTGCCCCTCTCTTAAAAATTTTATCAAATTATCGTAGTCACGGACCGACGTCAATCGTTTTTGTTCTATCTGAGCTATCTCACTCACAATTATCAAAAAACTGTAATCGATTAGTCAAATATTTTGAATTTGAATTTTAAAGACATATCTCGGTATATAATACCTAGGTTTTGGTTACCATACACGACAAGGGCACACAATAACACATAAGTTCACCAGCAGCTAGTTACTGCTAGTATAATAATGTTACATTTTTTGATCTATGCTTACTTTTTTATACTTATAAAAATCGTGTTCCTATTATAACTCAAACGCAATTTAAAAATAATAACAGGTTATAAATTATTATAGTAATGTAAATTTAAAAAAATCATTGTGAGTGGGTGAATGTAGCTTGCATTACCACTACCCGATATTCACTGGTTTTAAAATAATAATGATAATAATATGATACTATTGTGCTACAGATTAAATTTAAGTTTTGAAACTATAAAAACTATTAACAGTTTTATTTGATCTGTTTTTAAATCTTGACATACCATCAATTATTTTTCAGCAGTTACTATAATCATCATAATTTGACTTAAGGGACCATCACAGTGAACAATGTCGATTTGAAATATATTTAACTTATATCATTTCGATTATAGTATATCGTGTCATATATTTTATAAGTATAATATTCAACATATAGGTAACGTGTTATTAATATTTCGTTATTTTAAAATTAAATATATAGAACACGATATCACACGATACGATTTAGTGAAAACTCGAAAGCTAGTCTAATATAATATAGTTATCGAAGAAACCATGGAACCATATATTTACAAGGTATGTTACATTTTTAATTTCAGATCTCGAAACAGAATATTTTTTTCGGAATATTTTTATACACAAAAATCAAAATTTAAACGAGTTATAAGTATTTGAAGTTATGGTGTGCGGAATAGAAGGTCAACATTTTGCATGGTATGATGATATTAGTTCTTTAAATAATGAGTAGTTTGTGATAAAAGAATCACTGTATAATAGCAAAACAGTTCAAATCATGATTTCAATAATTATCAACCTAACCGTCAATTGTTGTTTCCAGCCATAAATGACATAACAAATACTGAAAACTATCGGCATATTATTTTTCACTATCCTATGGAATATAGATTATACAGATTGAGCTTACGTTCTGTAGCCTTTAATTATATACTGTACCTAAGTCTGTATGTTCAGGCACGGATTGAGCCGACAAGTTACTGAGAAAATCTCAGGGGGCAGCTTATAATATGCACCAGTCTTTGATCGTAATTTTATATTTAAAAAAAAAATGATAAATTAGTATAATTGAATCGAATTATTAAACCGTACAGTGTAGTAATGTAATCAAACGTCATAAATATTAAAACTCGGTAGGCCAATGCTTTGCTTACACATCGCTGTGTACGGTATTATATTAAAATATATGTTAGACAAATAAGTTCTACTTAGGTTGACAACCAATGAATACAAACTACAATATTGTAAAGATAAAATGTATGACCAGCATCTGTTGTTTTTTATAAAAAAAGGAGTTTTGCGTTCTACCAATATTTACACTTAATAGTATAATATATCATATATATAAAAATAAAGTGCAAACGTAATAAAAAATTTAATGTACTTTTTCAATCAGTGAAACACAAATGTCATAAAAAAAAATCACTAAAAACTGACCATGGGAATTTATATTTTTTAGAGAAGCAGTATTTTATATAATATTGTCAGATTGAACATATTTTTTGGTAACGACGATAAAAAAACAAGCACTTCACTAAAACAAAAACAGTAGCTGAATTTAAAGAAAGAAATTATGTTTACACTCTAATCGGTTATAATTGTTATTATTACAGTAATATCTATAACTATCATACTTATGTACGAATAATAATAATACGCGCAATCAATGAAGCGTGTAACGGACTCGAGTAAAAAAAAAATAATAATAATAATAATAAAAATAACGGAAATTTCTACACTGGCATTGCGAAATTATTTGAAACTGCTAATGGAAATAAAAATAAATATAAACAGAAAGAAAGAGGGATATCGAACTGCAGCGCAGTACCGGCGTCATCCCGATGCGGGACGACGAGCAATAATATAAAAATGAAGTGTTTTGAAAATAACAAGTAAATATATACACAGCGCGGTAAATAAGATTATGAAGTTGGGATTTCCGTTTAATGGAAACACGTTTACTTATATTGCTAAATCACGCGATTGCGGTACGTCGAGTAAAAACCCTTAAAAACGGTACTACTACGCGAATCGGTTTGAAAAAATAAAATAATAGAGACATTTATGTTATATATAATTTTTTTTTTTTTATTCAATTTAATCTAATCGAATCGGTAGTATAGAGAAAATGTGTGCCACAATGTTCGTCGTAGACATATGTGTATAGCGTAGGTGCAACGAAGTGCCTGTGGCAATTAATGCTTGCGCAGCGTGACGACTTGTTAGAGGAATAAAAAAACGTTTCGACTTTTATATACTTTGTAATTGCTGTGATAATTTTGGCTGTAAGCATTTATATATCAAACCATTGAGCACAGCTCTAGGTAAAGAAACAATCACTGGCAATCCACCTCGTCGTCTAAAACGTAATATTTTCAACGACTAAATATAAAAATTAATTCCCGAGAGTTCTATTTATCAAACGGTGTTCACCTTCGTGCCAATTCGCGTAGCAAACAAATGTCAGCAAATTTTATAATTGTACAAATATAGTTGTGACAAATTGTAAGTACTATTTATAAATATATAAAATATAAATCGAAATAAATGATGAAACAAAATATTATAAAACAAAACATATATATATATATAAACTGATAATGATAATAAATAGAAAACGATAAAACGTTATTTTTAAATTGTTATATAAACGTAAAATGAGTTGATTTATATTATAATGATATAACTATATTAGGATTACCTTACATATGTTAGTACAAAATATCTTTTACAGTCACGAATAACAAATGCTCTTCGATATAATTTTATCGTCTACTATAATATTGTGTAATAGTATAATATACGATGTTGTAAGCATTTTACAGTTTAGATTGTTAAGTTATTATTATTTTATTTTTCATTTTTATCAGTCTTTGAAAACGAAAACGATGCCGACGGATGACACGTATTGATATAATATTGTAGACTTTGACGCTGTTACCATCTACCACCATCATCACCACCTACGTCCATTACTACAGGTAATATTTAGTGAAATAAAGAATTCAATTAAATTGTATTATATTATGAACCGGACAAATCATACGTATGGATAAATATAATTTATGCATACCGGTGATCGATTTCCATAGTCACATTGTCGGTGTATGAACGTTCACTATATCTTTTATTGTTTAAAATATGATAATCGAAAAATAAAGGGTACATATTTTATAATAATATCAAACGTTATGAAAAATATGTTGAACGAGACGTCCCAAAATATAGTCATTGAATGGACAACTGCCTGGTTTTTATTATGTACACCGTTTATATCGGACGCTACTATAAAATTAAAAATATACAAAAATAATTATCATATCGTTAACGAAAAAGATGAAAAATAATTTTACTGCTTATTATTGTGTTAATATAGTATCATGTATTAATGTATTATTATAAATTTATACACATACAAAGTAATTACTTACGACGCGACGGCGCGTTATATAGGCAAAAATTATACATATTATGTAATGGAAAGTTTCAACTATCGACTTAAAATAATGAAATTCTATTGAGTTCAACTACTGATATGATTTATTGCAAGAACTATAAGACGTATAGTACATGGTCCAATATATTAATTGCGATAAATTAAAATAACACTAAATCACATGTATACAATTTTTTTTTCTAAAAATATTGATTAAAAAAATTTTAGCATTTATTTTCAAAAAGAAAATATTCCATGAAGTGTTGTCTCTATACGGGGAAATCATTCTGTACAACCAGTGAAAAAATCCTGGGCTCATTGGTCAGTATGGCCGCTAAGAGCGTTTACCGCGGGCGTTCGAGTAAACGGTTACAAAAACAAACAAACAAACGACCTTTTGAATAAGACAAATAGTACAGTGCGTAATGTGTATATGTGTTTGTGGATTCGGATAATTGCACCAGGCAAGCTGGAAGAAAAAAAAGGGAAAATGTGCGATTGCTTCCCGCGCCGCAGAGCTATTAGGTTTATTGGATTTTTCCGTACCACGTCCGTTGCGCTCGCTTGTGTTCGTTTTTTTTCTTCTTTGCTGCCAGTCGCAGTGTAAGACCAGCACACACCACTAAAAATATAATATATATATATATATAGAGAGAGAGAGAGAGAAAGTAATAAAAATTACACGTTGTGCCCGTGTGCTAACGCGGCATGTCTTTAAACGGTTTTTATGATCGGCCTCCACAAAAGATTAAGGTTGTCGCTGTATAGAGGTAGTTGTTGTTTTTTTTTCTTTTCCAGTTTCCCCGGTGCTGTGTGCGAGGGATTTCGTTATGACGGTTAATAATGTTCATATTCTTTCCCTTCTCTCAGACAACAATTCCCGGTGGAATTTTACGTCTGTAAAAGTGCTTACTATAAGTTGCACGAGGGCCACGCTGCACGGAGGGAATAGAAAACACCAATTACTGTGAAACAAATTCGCGTTTTCTCTCCGCTTCTCCGCGGCTTCTACCACTACCGCCACCGTCTTGACATTTCGGCCGGGAGTCGAATCAAATCGTTCATAAAATTATTATTTCTAAGTCCGATTGAACACGTCATATTATTATTATTTTAGTTCATAAAATACAACGGAACGAATTTTGACACTTCTCGCGATAACCGTATTGAAACTCCTTCAACACCAGGTTAACACATTTACTGCGAATTCACCGTTAGTGATGTACGGCTTATTCAAAATCCAATATACATTTAAATTATAATCCGAGAAGAATAATATCAATTTCCCGCTTAGTCCATCCAAGACGGTTTGAATTTATGAAACGATCGATTTTGAATTGAATATGGCATTGCCCAATAATGAATATCAAACTCAAATCCTCTTTCACGGACTTCCCGATAGTATTTCGATAACTTTATACTGTTTCACGTGCGTTGTGTTCTATGTAATTTTTTTTCGATACAACAATAATACTATTGTTGTGAAATGCTGACGGTTCAGACATGAAATCATTTTGTACAGTAATAGAAATATTCATTACGACCAGTGTATTGTGTTAACAGCAGCAGAAAAAATATATGTTTTTTTTTTTGTGGCCGTTGAAAAAATGTAATATAAATCGAAAACGACTTTTGGTGCGGTGCAATCGAGTTTACCGCCAAAAATACTTTCTTCCTAGACTTCATTATAAACGTGGAAATTCAATTCCCATCTGCTTTTACCAACCACAACTTCTGGCGTACTTACGCAGTGCATTGCTATTGCTACAGCGCCGTTCGTAGTCGTCCGTGTTTTTATACTTAGTTCACCGGTCTGCACAAATGTAAAAAAAAAACTTCACAGACTCGCCCGTCGGCGGTTCGAAATATGTTTATTGAGGAACATACAATACTAAGAGATGAACGAATTCAATATACGTTGCTCGTAATGGTTTCGCATAAGAAATTTCTGAATGCTTATACAAGATATCCGTACGGTTAAAGTGGTGTTGGATTTTCTTTGGAATCACGAAAAAATATTCGAGGCAGGTAATAAAACAATAAGTATAGTGGAGTATTCATATATGGTGTATTATTGGTTGCGACGTTGTTGTTGTTGTTGTTATTATTATTTATATTTATTTTTTGTCCATTTCGATTTACATTCGATGCATTGATGTTAACGATAAACTTTTATCTAAAGACGATTATATACCAGGAAAACCATTTTTCCTTCTAAGCCGTTTGATCCACATAAATCAAGAAACAATAGCATTTTATTAGTGTTTTTATTATACATTCCAGACATTCCATCGAACTGTATACAACAATATGCTAAACGAGTTATCCCAAAAACGTAGACAGTTTAATTTTTATAACGGAACGAGTCTTTGTAGAAATAACGATACTTTATATGAAAATAATAAACACATTACTGCATAAATATTCATTTTCAATTTGAAAATAAAACTGCAGTAAATAAATGCATTTACATAATATGATAATATAAATATAGTATAAGTTACAACCATAATACACGTGTTAGAAAACAACATTTTACATAATCATTTCTGTAGCTTTTAAAAATATTAATTATTCAGCAGGCGTTTACTTTTAAATATTTTACACAACTATGAAACATATTTAATATATTATTATAGTACAAATGTCAATCAAAAATGTTAAACATACCGACTTATGATAAATATTGCAATTTAGTAACTTGAAATTGTGATCCAATTACCATGACATTCGTAAAGTACATAATATTATTACCCTGACAGAAATGGTTACATTTTTTTCACATCATTATGTTAGTTTATAATATAACAATTTATAACGTAAGCTGCTATTGAGATACTAATGAACTGAATACGGATTTTGATTTCACAGTTAAATAAGAATCACTGAAAATATTGCTAGTTGTATGATCATCAATTATTGTAATAGTCTTATAGCTGTCTGTACCGACATAATTTTTTGCTTTATAATACAATAACTTAATATTTATCGCGATTTACAATAATGACATAGTATATATATTTTTTTTTTTTTTTTTGAGGCTTTTTAATGATGACCGTCCCGCTTTACAGATTGTTCTACTTTACCACTGCAACTATACGAGATATTAAATTCGGAGTCGAATTCGATGAACGTCAGTTTTGTCAGGCACACAGATATCGAACGCGTGTCGTAGACATTTCACAAAGAAGAAATCGACATCCGTTTACTGTTAATAAAGCAAATAAAAAATAGTTTTCGAACGAAATGCCACTGTAATCGATATCCAATACGAGTATTATATATCGGCCATCGGGTGATCCGTTGAACCTAAGACACTCATTATTTCAAAACATATTAACCTTTTTGAAAACATTTTTTTTTACATAATTTTATGTCGTTAGAGAAAACGATATTTTTTATCATTATAGTTTTTTATATTTTTCAATGACATTTGTATTTCCTTATTCCAAAGCAGAATAATTTCTGAGTAATAGTTGTAGAGTTATGTTGACATTTTTTTTTTCCAAAACTTCTTTTGATTTTTTTTTCATTTTGGCATTAAATTAAATTATATTGTACGTTTAGGCGAACTTCGCACAAAGGGCACAATTTCGGTTATTCTTTCGCCATTAAGGGGCTGTGTAGTGTATTATAAAGGTAAAGGTTTCCATATCTATAATATAATCGTCACGGATCGATGTAATTTGCACGGCGGAAATTCGCCGAACGCTATTACGGACAATGTGCGTATATGCGCGCGGTGGTGTCGTCGGACGTGTTTCCGCGTTGTGTTTTTATTGTTTTCCGGTTCGTGTCCAGTGTACATATAAATATATATGTTTATAGCCCGCAGTGGAAGTTCGGAGCGAAAATGTGTTTGGCGCTGGTCGCCACCGCCATTTATGTGTTTTGCGAGGCAAAGCCGCCTTCATAAAAACTTCACGATTTCGCGACCGCGATACAGATAGCGATATTGGTGTGGTGCGCGTGTTGTGTATGTTTGCCGTTGCCTTTTATTTCCTCGGAGTAACATAAATATTTCATGGAGTTCGGGAAAAGGTTTTCGATCCGAGAGGCAATATCTTCATTGAGCTGCAGGGACGCACTTAAAGTTTTTACGATTCCGACCGGAGGTGTCGGTCGGGCGGTAGTCCACGTATGTTCAGTTGTTTGGATATACCTATACACACAATATTATTTGTATAGATACTTTCTAGCCACACACTAAATCAATTACGAGACGCCCACTCTGAGCGCGTCGTCGTCGGATAAGCAAGGTATCGGCCTACCCTGCAGTTTTTGTCGTTTGATTACAGCTACAGCTACACCAATACCATAATTTGGTTTAAAGATTCGATTCAATTATAATATACTCTTCTAACGTTTGCTGTAGGTACTAATCAATCGTAATTACGTATAAAAAAAAATTATAAAAATCACGACCAAATCATAACCGACCTACCTGTATACTAATCGAACAATTATTATTATAGATGATTTTATACGTTTGAACAATTGAGTGGGTGATTATTTTTACAATGCATATAAGTAACATTTTGTTTTCGAACAGAAAGGTAGATAGAATAAAGTACTTAATCACAATCTGCAGTTGAAAATGAATTACGTGATTGTGTTTTTAGAAACTCTAATATAGACTCTGTGCTCGCAGTAGTGATGATGTTAGATACTTACGATTGAGATTGATTTGTTGGTGTTTATAATAGGCAAATAGACGAATAGATAATATAGACATGATTAAATATTTTTCAGACTGATTGACCGGCCCTGGTACAAAAAAAAATATCTATAATATTTTGTCCATCCGATGTTCAAGTAATTAGTCACGAATCTAAACTAAACCGGTCAATCATTAAGCATCACTTTTCAAATTTAAATATTAAATAAGATCCGTGTTAAAATTTAATAAATGGTGCCGAATAACGTACAGTAGAATTATTATTGTTTTATCATACAAATGCCAAATCTGTAAAATAATAATTAACAACCACATGTTAATAATAATAATGTTTATTCTTCAAAAATACCCGTTTCGATCTTTATATGCACAAATTTATTTTTATACTATACACAAAGTTACGTGGTACGGAGACTTGGAAAATCGTATAACAATAACACTTAAGTGATAATATATTAGTATTTTATAGTTGTATTTCCATTTCGACATCGGTCCCTTCGCTGTATAGTATTGACGCTACGGTACTGCAATCGTACCTACTACTAATTCACCGCCAAAGATCGAAAATCTAATTGAATTAGAGGCAGACGTAGAAGAGATTTCAAACGATTATACGACTTATTTTCGTAATCCAAATAGTCCTTTGTTCACAGTTGGACAAGATGTATACTGTGTAATGTGCACGCTATGTACCTACTACCTACGTAGTAGAAATGGTGGTGAGTAAAGGTACTCGGCCGATTAACATATCGGTTACACGGCGTACAAACCATTCGACCACGCCCGGACCGAACTTTTATTATACCTAAACCTACTCGAAACATACCCCACTGCTGTATTAATTGCTGCGCGTGTAGAACACCATTACGAACTCGTTTTCCCTTTCGTCGCACATTAAAATATTACATTTTGCACCATCGATTACATTTTTATTTATTTAATTCAATTACCAACTGAATGATTGCAAAAACGAATAACGGTCTATGGGAAAATTTCTGCTATGGAAATATTGTATGACAAATGAAAATTCAGTAAAGGTGGTCGGAATAATAGCGATTTTAAATTACTCTCGTATTGAACAATATAATATCTGTACAGGGAGAAATGTTTTTCAAAATTGAATACGTTTTTTTTTATCATAAATGTTACCAGTCGGAATCGAGTAACTTTAATATTATATCATAGTATAGTACATAATACTTTATGCGCTTTGCTGAATAATAATTATTTTTGTTTATTATTTGTTAGACATTAAAAATGGAAATAATTTTTAATAATCATAGATTAACTGCTTTTGGGTAGTCGTGCACTAAGCAAACTTAGTGAGTACCTATATAATGAGGAGCATATGCTATATCTGTATTGAAAAAAAAAATAAAAACAATGTTTAAGCATTCTTAAATCAACATTGTTAACGTTTTAACTATCTATACCACACGAATGAATAATTCATGACTGACGTTTATTGTTTTTCATTTTTTGAAGATAACAATTTCTTGAACTATAATATTATTGTTTATTGAGCATAAGTTTATAGAGAAATAAATATTTGATCTAATCTAGAAGAATGAAACTATTTCAAAGACTACTCGCTTGGTTCTTGTATCTTAAATTACAATTTATAATTAAATATATGTATTAGAAATCATCGATTACAAAAATATCTTACTACAATGCGTGTAAAATAATTATACTACATAAATAATTAGCACTAACAATATCGCTGTATTATTATAATATTTCCAAACGTTTCACTTCCAATAAAGTTCCACGTTTGTACGAACTATACTCTGAATATAAATTATATAATTATCATCTTAATAAAATATTATTTTACCATAATTGTATAGTTTTACCATAGTATAACCTCGGATGAATTTTAATCCGTGTCTTAACTTAAATTAATTTAATTGAAATGTCAAAGATAGTGCTCGGATTTATTTAAAATTCCCGAGAAACAAAGTAAACCAATGAACTTGGCACTTAATTACTCGAATTTTTCACAACTAGGTCTCTCATTATATTATTTCCCCTCGCCCGATGCAAATCAATTTTTTCCCCATGTAGACAATGGGCCCTGCGACTGCCTGACGACGAAACTCCAGGTTCTTGATAAAACAATATTTGCCGAAGTTTTCCGTTCTAAAACCATCGGCGCAAAACACTGACTGGTTTTTTGTCGGCCCAGGAGCCAAAAAACTTTAATTAACTGCAGAATTCTAATTATTTTACTTAATCCTTCGTCACTACTATCTTCGGTCGGTCAGAATAAATAAATATACGCCTTGTTTTTTTTTCTTTTAATAAAGAAAGACGAGTTTTTAATTTAAGTTTTTTATGATTTCGTTTAAGAATAAAAGTGAATACACCAAACTAACAGCCGGCAGGAGTAACGAACGGTGCTGGTAATAGTGGAACGGGTAAAACGCGTTGTGCGCTGCCTCCGTCATCACTATTGGCAAGGGTTCTTCTTACTGCTCACGAGACTATTAATTTATTAAAAAATGACAGCTATCCGATCGGAAACATGATTTATCGCCGCAAACGTACAAGATTTGAGGACTTAAGCACAACCTATAACAGATCAAACATTATAATACTATGTACTTACGCCATCACTACAAAGGTATAATAATTAATAAACTCTTAATTTGTTTGATATGTATATAACGTAACGAAATATTATAATGCCTACCGGCCGAAATAATATTATTATCATAATAGGATAACAAAAAACCAGGTGATATTGGTTTGAAAAAAGCTTTTTAAAAACATTTACGTTCATCGTTTCTTCGCAATACAGACCCGGTGAGTTCGGTGTTAACGCTTATATCTGATCGCTCAGACGCGTACTCGAACGTATATAAACGATAAGCTAGGTATGTATAAATGTTGTTCTTTCAACTTTTCATTGCACAGCTACCGGCGTCTTCCGTTTTTTGATCTGCTTAATGCTTATATTCAAATAACCTGAAAATATTCTCTAAACGCGAATGTAGACAGCGTCATAAAAGTTTTTTTTTTATGTCAAATTGACGACAATGCGAACAACACGGTGTATTAAAATGGTTATTTACAGTTAAAGTTTGTCGATTTAATTTCGCAAAGCACTATAAGAACTTAATAATAATAATAATAATAATAATAAAAAAGTAAAAATGCGTTTTTATCATTATCATATTTTAATTACTTCGTTATCGTAAAATGGCTAAAGCATTTGATGAAGTGTTCGCGAATGGCAAACGACAAATGTGTTGGCAATAACATAATTATTTAAGTGTGTAAAGAATATTCAAATGAGATCAGAATATTATAATTGCTACGTAATAAAAACAAAATAAACTCGTCAAATGTCTATGTTCTATACCGTTGAAACAGGTTGACTACGCATTACGAATATGTTTTATGGTATATAAATCATAATTTAAATGCGATTATAATATATATTATATTATTCGTTAACGATTTTGAAATATCGTTTCGGTCGTATATACCTACCATAGAGTGGTGATTTTTAGGATGGCGATAAAGGTAATCGCCTCCTACGGGTTTGCTCGGATAATTTCTATTCATATGTAAATATTTTAAAATAATAATAATAATTTATTACAGTCGAATCATTATCAATCGAAAACATATCATATCATAAAATTCTTAATACAACACGAATAAAACGTACATAAATACCTATTACTACATTTGGACTAGTCTCGAAGAATAATTATTGTTAAGAGTGTTAAGACCACTATAAATAGATGGTGTGTGGGTGAGTGTAAACGACGATTTTTTTTTTTTTTTGATTTTTGATTTTATAACAACTGTTGCAGATATTATTTTTCCGGACGAGCAATTTTATAGATCGGTTACAGTCGATGATTAAATTCAATAAACGATATTATCGAAACACCGACGGATACCGCCGAGCACCGATGGCCGAAGTTTTCGCTGCCGACGTTGCTATGTGACCCACGTCGACATTCAATATTACACGAACGCTTAAGCTTTAGCGCTGCAGAAATTTAGATGAGGATTACACTTTATACATGGTTTGTGGTCGCGAATTATTATAATATATTGTTATAATTTTTCAAGTGAGATTTATCGACGGAGATATCTCCGATGGGGTCTTATCGCCTCTAATCATATTTTCGTATAAATCCACCGACCTCGTTTGCATCTCGGATTATAGTTTCCGAGAATGTTTTGTGTTGACTGATTGCAAAAAGTTTTCCAAACGTTTTCTTTTTTTTATCTTTTTTGTCGCTCGTCACAGATAATCTCTTTTACGACGCGCAATCCGAAAACGTATTTTTTTTTTTTTTACGAAAATCAAAAGACCAGATTACATTATTGGCTAATTTTAAAACGACTTTTAACTTCTCTTGAGATATTGATTGATGTGCCTCTCTGAGCACGTCGACGGTTAAAATTCGCTACATTCTTTGGCACCGTATAGATAATAATATAATATTAGTGTGCTGTAGAGGTTTAATGTCGCCGTCGGCCGACGGCGATTATTCTTAGTTTTTTTTTCCTTCTTTTCACCTTTTTCTTCATAATAATGAACCCGACAGAATATTATAATGAATTAACCTAACACCAGCAATCTCTGCAGCGGCGGGAACGGAATTCTCCTTCCGGACGTTTCGTGCGACGAAACTTTCGCCGAGCCCAATATTTAATGGCAAACTCTCGACATCACGGTCGTGTGTGGTTTAAACCGTTCGAGCGCTATGACGGACTTGTCACGTGTGTACGGTTTGCGTCGTCAATTCAATAATAATATTATTCAATACGTTGAAGCCAAGGTGACTGGTTCGTTAGTTTTTACGCGCAGACGACGTAGGTAACAGAATTGGTTTGAAGTGCTTGCCGACAACGCGAGTGCATAATATTATTATGTAACATATACCAATAACGATAAATTATTATGATACGCTATACGTGTTCGACATGAATTTATATTTACAGTTGTATTATAGGGATAGGGCGTATACAAGCGTACAGCCGTATTGGGTACTGAGACGATTGATGTGAGATGAAAATATAAAAATAAAACAATAAACAATGATACTTATTTATATTTGATGTTCATTATCTTGTCGACATATTATAATATAATTTTAATTGTTTGGTAATATTAAAGTGCCACTTATTCGTGAGAAATCTTTATTCTCCGACAATTTTGTTTACAATGATTTGATAAAAAAAATATTATTATATTAATAGATTATAATATTTTTTTTGAGGTTTTGAGAAATGCATTTAATAATAATAATAATATGATGTCTATACATTGATACTATTTAATAACACGAAATTTGTCATTCAATGTTTTTTAAAAGTTATTAAAATGGTTTGTTTTTCATAAAACAAGTCAAACCGGGGCACTAGCTATTTATGTATTTAATGATTCAGTTATGTTGCAGACGGATGCGTTTTTTAATTTTTTAGTCCGAGTTTTCAGCGTTTGCTTTAAGAAGAATTTTCAGTTTTATACATTTAATCATATTTCAATTATTTTCAATACCTCGAATCTCAAAGTTAATGTAATATTTATTTTTTTATAGCTTATAAATTAACAGTTTTTTAACTACTTTTATTTCAATACATTTTATGAGCAAGTTTACATAATATAATTATGTTGGTCTAACTTCAATGTCCATCATTATAGACCTAATAGAATGATTGATTTGTAGAATATTATTAAGTATGAAAGCCAGCCAAGAGTAAAATAAAATAAAAATATAATATATATATATTGATAAACTGTTTTAGTATTGGCAAAGAGAACGTTCGATTAAAAAAAAATATAGTTAATCCTATGTTAAATTTAAAACAGAAACCTTTTGATGAAACTTAAAATAACAAAAGTTGCCTATGCGGCTGTACCGTTATAAAAATAATCCTGGGAAAAAAGGTTATCGGATAATGTTAAAACCGATCATAAAATATTTAATTTATTTATAAAAAAAAATGCAACATGTTAATGCGTGTTATGTATGTATATAAATATAATATATATAAAGTATAAACATTTAAATACTTATATTTTAAAATTTAACCAAAATTACATCAATGTGTTTCTTTTACGGCAAACTTTCAACGTAAATTTTAAAAAAAGACTCATTAAATTGATGACAAACAGATTATGGTTTATTAAAAATGTATAGCTCAAGCGAATAGCTTCTTTAATTTGTCTGGTGTTAAAAACTATTTAATGACGTACAAACAAAACATCTGCGTTTCGTTCGGAAGACGACAAAATCATTTTTCGATAAAATACGAAACTTTTTATAAACTCATGATGGGATCTAGCTGTATTCTCTTAAGTGCCTGTAAAACACTTTTGAAGAAATTTAATATCAATATAATATCACACTCCGTTGGCCTTAACAGTAGTTTATGCGCGACAAAAACTAATGCACTGTATATATAATTATCGGATTTTACGGAATATTGTGTACGTACCCACCTTGGTGTTTTTACAAGATAGTGTATATACCTATTTAATCCGCTGCTCTAAAATAATAAATTGAATCATTAAAACTATCAGCGGTTATATTTTATTAGAAAACATTCTGATTTCCTTTTTAATTTTTAATTCACAAACAATTAGACGTTGAGAAATTTCAAATTCAATTAATTTTCAAGTGAAATAAGTAGTTTTTTTTTTATCTACTCGCATTATTACGTAACCCGACAACAAAATAAAATACGACGTTATTATAAGTATATTATAAATATAAAGGCAAACATTTTTGTGTCATATACTGTCGACCCGGACTACGACTATTGTCGGATAAAATATTTCGTGTATAAAAGTGCCCCTATAACATGAATACATTTTGTGCGTATAATGTAAATTATAATTAGTGTGCAAAGATTCATATTTTACATGTAGTGAAATGTAGAGTAACTAGTAACACACATATACACCTAAGTATAATACATCGGAGACGGGTTTTTATTGTAAAACAAAAGTGAATAATAAAACCTTTATTACTCGACCTGCCTACCTAATCCAACTGGCAAATAATTACTTAGCGTTACGCGTACTTCCCTTTTAACATTTAAAGGGTGCTGTGCCCAGGCTAATTGTTTTTAAAATTCTAGCAAAAGCCATATAACGTTTCAGCACAATGCTGATTTTTCTAAGGTACTTAATCCGGCATCACACACACCTGGCGTATCAAACGTTAATGCCTTCGCTTTATATACTTTTTACAAGTTATATATAATATGACTAATAATTCGCAGTAACGAATTATAAAATACCATATTATTATAATGTATTTCCTTTGAATGATAGAGTTATAAAATATAACATGATAAATGTATGAATATAAATTACGAATATTCCTTTATGACACTATAATTAAGTTTCCTCGGCAACGAATTCAATTTTGATTTTATATTCAATATCGTTCTATTGTCTGATATTTCTCATTGTTGATTAGTTTAAACTTAATTGAATTCATCTTTAGCTATGTAATAAATTGTTCGACATTTGTATTGTAAATGTTTTTGGCACACTAAACGTGACGTAATCATCAATAGATTGTAAGCGCATTTGTTATACTCGGTACATTTTAAGAAATTGGAGTAGTATAATTAGTTTTCGGAAGTTGATCGGCAACAAGACAAACTTCGAAACAAATAGTGTGGGAAGTGAGGCATACGGCCTAACTGTGAAATGAAGTCGTTTTTTTTTTCTTTTGAGACGGAAATAATTAGCAATTACTCAAAATACATAATAATAATAACGATGCAGTCAAAGCATCGTTCGAGATTTTTTTTTAACGTTTTAATTTAATATGTTTGCGACGAACTGTATCACTCCACACTGCCACAATATATTTAAGCATAGTATATTGCACGGTCGTCATAAATCATCTGTCGTTCGAGTCTGTGCTGTATGTTGTAGTTATATACCCTGGCCCAAAATACTGACTTGCAAATAAATATATATTGCTCGATTAACATTTGACAGAATGATATCGCAATAACAATTTGTTCGAACCGTTCTGCTAAATTATTAAATAAAAAATAAAAAAATATATTATAATCCGTTTTATTACGAGAGTATTGTAAAATATTTGATAAACTGGAAAGTTTTGTATTATTCATTCTAAAATCATATCAGTATACACGTGAAAGTATAAATTATAAAATTCTATGAATAAAAATATATTTATTTCATTTTCAACCATAGTTTGACACGATGTTTTATTTACCTGTTTCACTTTATTAAATATGTAGTAATGAAAAACAAACAAAAATACTTAAATTAACGGTCCTTTTATCGTATTTTATTTAAAAAAAAAAAATCAACTGTTGATATTTAAATTTAAAAAAAAAACATTTTAAGTTTATAAAATTGGAAAATAGTACCAACCATAGTTTTAAAACTTATTTTAAAACTTATGTATTCAAAATTTGAAATGTGTAAATTTTCAAATAATGTCGTTAGACCATATTATGTATTCATTGACGAATATAAAAATTAAAAGTGCAAATTAGATGACAATGCAGATAGTCAACAATTCTAATACTAAAATACTTTCGAACTTATAATATTTTAAATGATGCTTATTCTAATCTTACATGTGACATAATTAAACGGTAGTTATTACCCTCCCGGATATTTTTTTTACAGTGAATTCAGAAAATTATCAAAATCTTAAGTATATACCGTATGAATCCATAATTTATTTTTTTATTATACCAAATTTAGAAACCAACGATTATCTCAGGCAGATTAATAATAGTTAGTTTAAGGAAGCAAAAGCTACCATTAAGGACATTAAGAGTCTTAGTGATACTGTACAAAGAAAAACAAAAGTACAATTATTATTCTATTTGCATAATTTTGAAATTAAATAAAAATAATCGTGTGTAATTATAAAACGTATAATAATAAAAACAACAATATACAATGTATTAAACACTATTTACCCGTTTACTTTCAGATTTTTAAAAAAATTAACGTAAATTCTAAAACAAATCTTATATCAAACGAAATAACAATAGCTAAAATATGAATTGGGTTTTCAAAAAAAATTGGATAAGTAGATAACTGTTTTGCTAAATGGTAGACGTCGATAGTACCTCGCATTACTGTGTTACCTACTGTAATGGATATGTTAAATTTGAATTTAATCGTATGTCTATCATGATATACAAAAAACGATTTTGAATAAAACCGCAGGAAGATCATAATTTCAAATAATATAAAGCAAACGTTCTTTTTTTAAAAATTACTTAGAAATATCTAATTTTGACTCACAAAACTTCAAACTATATCCAATTTTATACCAGAAACCTTCTTAAAATTGGATGAACAGATCATTTTTCTACTAGAAAAAGTATATGTAGATACAAAAATAAAAACACACATTTTTCTAAAAACAATAAAATTTTCACTCTGCTCAGAATCGACAACAAAAACAAATTTTATGAAAGTAATATATCGATACTCGAATTAGTACCTACTTGGTTTTACCAGCTTAAGACATGCGTAGTGGTTCATTAAAATCTTAAAAAAAAAAAATCAAAAAGATGTATAAATTGATATACTGTCAAAATATTGGAAACCATATCACTGAAATACTAACCGAAAACAAATAATAATATTTCTCGTTTCTCTAAACAGCTGGCGTAAAATAAGCTAAGAGTTAGGTATTTAATAAAAAAAAAAAAACTACAATTAATTTAAATGGATTCATGAAATCTTTGTTTGCTCGAGCATTGTTGTTCGTTTTTATATGCATTTTACAAAGACTAATAGATACAATCTGCTTCAGTGTCAGTGTTTTAAACAAATGGTATACATTTTACCTTATGGTATATACTTAAATATATACCAAATGATGGTAAAATAATCGTATTGCGAAGCATCTAATAACCCGCTAAAGTGCTTTCGAATTTTCATCTCTGTTTACACCTTCATATTAAGTTTAGTTATATTCCTTCACATTTGGTTAATGTTAAACGAAATACGGTATTGCATTCTACTGGAATAATTAAACACACATATTACGTTAAGTACATAATTTAGGGTATAAGCTCCACGTTGAACAGCTTTCTCTAGCTAAGTGTAGACGGTTGTATTTAAACGAAAAATTGGTGAGAATTGCGCAACGTTGAACTACCGGAGCAAACCATAAATTATTTTATCAAAACACTTAAAATTAATTCGATAAGGATACATTTTTATGAACAAAATAGCAGGACTATTCACGATCATTTTGTTTATTTTTATTGCCTATAGATTGTAGCTTCATATGATTTGATTGGATTGTAAATAAATTTTCCTCTTGCATGAAAATCGCACAGCTTTTGTTAAAAGATCAACGAGAACTCATGAAATTAAAAATACGATCGCTGCCTTCAAATAGCGTGTAATACGAGCTCAATAGCTAAGTACATTTTGGACATTCTGTATAAAAAAATATTCAAATTAGCTATTAAAGGATTATTGTTCTTTTAAACATCTTACTTTATGCGAAGGGTAACTTTTTAGCATTATACGAAATTAAAAAAAAAAAATAACTTATTGCCAAAGATGAGTTACAAGTTGCTCTGACGACGATTTCATCACACATAAAAATAGACTATGTATTAAACATCAGTTTTAAGTTTCTTATAAAAAGTTTTTAAACTTTTTAAAAAATAAAAATAATAAAAAATGTTAAATATTTTAATCCTTAAGAGTTCATTATAGCATATTTATTTAAATTTATACATTTCTAATTAAAATAAAATGTATAATCTACATAGGTCGTAAAAAACTCAATGAAGTAAAATTAACTTAGGTAATAGTTTTTTTAAGACCTTTTTAATTTTTTATACGGTGTGTCACAACTCACAAAGCATGAAATATTATAATAACTTGTCACTGTAATTTAAAGGTCGAGAATAAATGATATAGATGACCGTCTATTGTACTTTACAGTTTGTATCATCGTTTTGAAATTAAATGTTTATGAAAAAATTAAATATTAAAATGAAAAAAAAAATGTTTTATCAATTTGTTTAAATTATTTTAACACAATTTAAAAATGTTTACTAGAGAGACTCAATAGTTATTAGTTAGTACCACAGCTTAAAATTAATATAGTAATATTTTATACAAAAAAGGTTTTATTACTAAAAATGTAATACAAAAATAATATCGAAAAATGTATGAATTTTAACTCATACCACCAAAGTCTTGAAACTAATGAAGATCAATAGTAATTATAAATGTCAGTATTTTTTTTTTTTTTTTTAATGATTAGAATAATGTTAACGGTATAATCAGCTAATCACTAACAACTTGTAATCTTGTTAAGGGTCTGTATTAGTTTTAGCTCGTTCCGCGACATCATATTTTATAGCTGAATAGCTGAAATGATTTTTAAAACTAATGAAGCCTGATTGAAAATTGTAATTACTTTACCTAAACTTTTTAATGACAATGATTGATGATATAATTTATTCTAAGATCAATGGAAATAGTCTGGCCACGACCAACGAGTACTATAATTAGTTCTAATGTATATGACTCGTGACGGAAGTTAATAGTGATAAGAATCATCCTTTAATCTGAGTAGATAACCGTGGTCAGTACCTCTATATGTAGATATTTTGCATTAAATATTATATACATTAGGCTTTATGTGTGATATAATATGTTGATTTAAATTTCATCCCTAAGATAATGTCTAGTTTCGTACGATTCGCGTTCATTGATGGTCCTTTGTGTTTTTTTATAAAATTTTTACTAACGTGATGTTTATGAAAAATAGAAATACAATCATCTGATTGAAAATGTTTTCTTAGATTATTAATATAATTTAACAACCATCATAAAATTTAAAAAGTGGTATTTTTGCGACTAATCTAATTATAAAATAGCTGATTTGCAAATATGTGTCATGCACTGATGTACTCATGTGTGCTGATATCATCAGAATTATACTCTTAATTCAATATCATGTTAGTAGTTTCTCGTGTTGTAATATTCACTTCATTTAACACAGAAAACTTTGCGTAGGTATATATTTCTTACACAATATGTTAAAATACTATTCAAATCTGCCTGTCACTGGTCGTATTACTAATATATTGGTCGACATCCTAGTTTCGTTTATGTATTATATATGGGTTTGGAATTCCCTTAAGACCACATTTATTTGTCACGTATTGACACCTTAGATTTTCAGCAAAGAAAAAAAAATTCGATAAATATTTAATAAACGCAATGGACATTACAATATTAATACAAATAGATACTAAAACATATCCGTAAGTAACAGTGTGTTTTTGCCGAGGGAAGGTAATTTTATGGCGATAATTATTAAATTATAACATTTTAAAAATATATCCCTTTTATTATTTTGTTATTATTCTGTCACACCTCGTAGAACTTAAACGAATTTCATTATTTTTTTTATTTTTCAATATTTTTTTAAAACATGCATGATTGCCATGTTAGTTATTTAGAAATTTAGTTTATACGTCTTTATTTATACATGGACAACACTACAAAATACATTTTAGCATGCTACGGCTGTCGTTCGATATGCTATCTACCTATTATATTATGCATACATCCAGTATGGTATATCCAACCGATGTTTAACTATTAATATACCCATAAATGAGTTGTATGAACTTTTGACACGGAGAAGTGATGCCATTAGACCTGTTACAAAAGTGGGCTTTATTCAATATGGCAGTGCTGTTCAGTGAACGCCATGATTTCTATCCATTTCGGTCCGATGTTACTGACTTCTATGAAAATTCTTCCGTAGAAGAATATTTCGTCCAAATTAATAATATCTGAAAAATGATTTTTGTTTTAATGATAAAAACATTTTTGTCACCGAAGATACCTTATACGATATAAACATAATACGCAACGCATCTTCGACACTAAGTACATTTCTAAAACTATGGAATTAAAAAAAGAGTTATTTAATCAATAACAAATGATCGTGTTATCATTTACGCATTTATTTAATTAGGTGATTAAAATACGGCGTTTCCGATAATTTAAGTGGCCACACGTCGATATGTATTTACACTGTTATATATGTACCTTTATGTATCGCTTTGTCTATTGCACAACTGACCGTTTGATAATTATTTAACTTATGAACGACTTATACAGCATATTATATCCAATCCAAGCACAGTGTACAGTTAACAACGGTTTATTATCAGTGTGGTAGTGGGTATTAGTTTTTTAATACGATGTTATTATACAATTGTTTCGAACGTGTTGGTGTTGGATTGCAAAAAATATGAGAAACTTAGAAAAAACTTTAAACTAGTAATAAAAACTAAAATACTTAATATTCATTTACTCTTGTTGTTATTATACCTGCGCTACAATAAAAAACTTATTGTTTTTACAAAACTTCTAATTTCGTTTTTCAATATGTCGCTTCAAATGGTTGACCAAAAATAAGGAAATTTACAATACTTACAGAGCTCTCTAGTGGAAAACCCGTATACTTGCGTATGACTAATTTTCAAAAAAATAGATACTTGGGAATTGACTAGTAACTATATTATGTTCTTAGCAAAAATTAAGGCAGCGAATTAAGAAAAAACCTAACCGAATTAAGAAAATGCAATCATTATATAAGATAAACTCGTCTCATTCGCTTAGAATTTTTTTTCGGATACAATAATATAGTTAGATTCATATTATTGGTTACTAATTTAACACATACAAGATTCACTTGAAACCTATTAAATCAAAGCTAGATTCGTGGTTTTTATGTACCTATATATTAAGTCTATTATAACGTACACAAAAACAATGAATGGATATACTTTTATCATTTTTTCACACGAGTTTAGAAACATTAAAACAATTCAAAGTTCCAAAAATTACGTTTTTATAATTAACCGCATTTGAATCACACGTTGGCCAAAAAAGATCAACCATCATAATTCTGCCCAGAGCACAAATGTCATGGACTTCCTAAGCCTTTTGAAAAAAGAAAGCGGTTATTGGTTAATATACTTTTCAGACATACATATGAAACCGATCTCCGACGACTATTTTAATATTACGATCTTTAATTATGTAAATAATATAATCGTAACAGTCTATATTTAATATTAACCTCGTTGTTAATGGAAAAAATATGTAAATAAAAAAACACACGGTTCGCATTTGTATGAGGTTTTAATTAAATTTTTATTACTGTATTTCCGAGATTAAAATACCCACTAATTAAGATTAATTATTAATAATTTTCACTGAATAAATTTGATGAAGAGTTTTTATGTGAAGCGATACTTAAAATATTTATGAATTTTAGAAATCAATAGAAATCGATAGCTCCCATTTTCAGCACGATTTAATATGGCACGTTGATAATAATAAATCTGTTCAATGTAACAGTGTAAGCAATCAAACTTGGAAGTAAATACCTTTTATGTTTAAATCATTATGTCGATTTGACTGATTCGTTTTACTGAATACTTGTATGGTATTAAATATATAATATGCCGTAGTGAGACTATAATAGGTTTTATGAAATTTCAAAGAATCTCATGAAGGATTGCAGAGGCATAAATATAGTCTCGGAAACGCGTTTCCGGCGTCACATTATTTCAGCTTTCAGGTATTATCAAACGACTTTATTTGATGATAATCATTTAATATTGCATTTACAAAACTAAGTTTGAGTACAATATTATTCTGCTAACTTTATTGAAATAGAGACTTTGAATACTTGTCAGTTGTATGACAAAAGGATGTAATAGATGATTTTAGGTTAATCTACAGTCACGGTTTATTTGTACAGATTTCGTAACCGTAAAAATTGTTTCCGGTTTTTAACGATAAAATTAAAATGTTCTTAAAGATTATTAATTGAACGGTTGAATTGTAATGGAGTACAACTAGTGTCTAAAACAGTAAACAAAATATATTAAAATGTAATTTAATCAACAATTTAATATATCATGAGGTGTAAATGTGTAATACGTAAGCGTAAACGACCAAAACCATATTACAAAAAAAAAATTTGATAAAAAAAACTATAGATAAATTATTTTTTTCTAACCCATTATAGACGATTTTTAAAACGATAATGTTTGTTTATAGATTTTTCCTTTTTATAATTTTTTGTATGGAACTAAAACTATATTTGTCGTAAATTAAAATTCAGAAACATGTATTACTTTATTGATTTTTTTTTATGATTAATATTTCAAATAAATATTTCTTTTTACTCGAAAACCGGGAAACCTGTCTTTGAAGAAAATTCTCTTTGGTCCAATTTTACTTTACTCTGCATAATACTAGTTTCAATGTAATACCTAAAATAAAATAATAACAGCATTTTTCCTGCAAATTCCTTCATCCGTAAAAGGAAAAACTTATTAACAAACTTTAAATGGTATTCACTGTCGTACTTTCATATGCACATTCGTTTTCATTGACAAAATAATACATATTATGGTTATTTGTTTTGTTTAACTTTTTCTTCTTCGGTTCAAAGTTTTGCAAACATTTTTCATTATTTCTATATGCACGTTCAAAACGCTTTGAATTTTTTTTTTAAAAAATGTGTAGATTTATACTTACATTTAATTTCATACACTAATATAGGAACATTTTTATTATATAAAAGTAGTAGGTATCAACCTAAAATAAAATACAAATATATATAAAAAAAAAGTTCTGATAATTAACATTTTTAATAAGTTTTTATAATATTTGTGCTTACAATTCTAAATATTATATAAGAACGTTCTTAATCTTATTCAATAATTTATTATGTTAATTAATATTTAATTTTTTGCTTAACTTATGTCTTTTTTTTTTTAAATGAAAATGTGAATTATTTTAATGAAGCTCCTTACTTTTTTCCTTTTTCTGTAAATTACCGTATATTATATTATAATAGAAATAACCATTAAATTAATGAATTATTACGTACATTTGCTAATATAAAATACATCTGTTTATCTTCTCAACTATTATAAAAATATATTATCAGCAATTTATAATTAAAATCATTTATTTATTCACAGAGCGAATTCTAGCGGAAAAAAATGCAACAAAGGCCAAAACAAACGTCGGATATGGAACCGTTCGATAGCGCCACAAATACCGTCCAAACTGTTAATAGCTTACACATTCCTACAATATTATTTTTTCTAATAGGTATTATTACAATTCGAATATTCGTTTGCATTTTGAACAAATACAGATATTTAAAGAAGTCTTCTTTAATCATTATTTTCTTACACAGATAGTATAATAAATTAATAACCGAAGCTCGGAAGTCATAACACATATAATTTATATTTTACATTCGACTTGCCAAAAAAAAAAAAATATATATTTTATGTAAACATTTGCGAGAACTTTCGTGACCTGATAATAACATTAACCTGAGATTTTTTCCGATGATTGTGATTTGTATTCGTCGTTTATTACATTACTCAGATATTGCAATAGGTGTATATACATATATATGCCATTATTCGTTATAAATTAATTATTTAAAGAAATGCTTTAATTTGATGACAAAAAATTAATGATGACAAACTGGTTTGGAACGAGCGACTGACCTGATGGCGCACGCGTCTGGCCTGCAATGGTAGCATGCTGTTTTTTTTCCACGTATGGGTACCATATCTATCGTTAAAAATTAAAACAAATCAATTAACACTATCCGATTTTCCGTTTGTATGCGAGTAAATCGTATTTTTAAAACGGTCCGTTATGTGGTTACGATTCACTGAGAAGCATTACCACTCAACAGTCCGAAAACACGCCCACGATCAGTGC
>VUJU01001876.1:0-47090 GCA_009835225.1 Aphis craccivora
TGAAGCACGTTTTTATAATAAGAGTAGCTTCTACCGTTTTAATATCAAGTTTGTTTCTTGAATTTGTTCATGTGCTATTCATCAGTAAAAAAACACGTTCCACAGCTGCATTTGAACCCGGTAAAACAAAACTAAATTCAACAACTTTTAATAGTTCAAAAAATGCATGATTTTCATCGTTGAATATTTTGAAAATGTATATTAATTTATTTTCTATTTATTGACAACGCAACTCATCATTTTGTTCATGAAAAAAATGTTGAATTGTTCAAAAAACATTTTTTCGTAAAAATTAACATATTTGGCATTTTAGCTTTTATAAAGAGTACCTACTGATATTTTGATATTTTCCCTATTTACTATTGTCTTTAGGGCTAATGTTATCAAATTAGACCAAACAAAGTTTAATAATAAAATACTTATGATTATCGCGNGTATAATCTTTCATTTTGTAATGTGTAGAAAATAATGTTTTCTCAGAATTGAAAATCGGTATTTTATCGAGTAAAATGTTGAAACCGGGACAAATCGCTGTCCCGAAACACTTTGTCGGGACACCGGGACACTTGGTTAAAAACCGGGACGTATGGCAACCCTATTCATTGTTCATGACTATAAATAGTATATAAGATAATTGCAAATTATATAATAATAATATAATACCTGTGCACCCGTAATGATTATAGTCTTGCCGAGGTTTTCAAACATGAATGACAATGCGGATGCAGTGTATGCTAGCGTGTCGGTGCCGTGCAACACGACGAATCCGTCGTACAGTTCGTATGCTTGCTATAAAACATTAAGTACATCGTCAGTATAATACATAAATACCTTATAATATTGTTTTAATCCAATTCGATATAATTTGCATATTTCGCTTTCGGTGTTGCAGCTTCTCATTGAGTTGTAGCTCCTAAGTCTTAAAAATTACGGCACTAACTTTATGTGTTTATTACGATTCGACATGCCTACATGTATCTCAAACAAATTATGTATACACTCAGGTCTCAGGAATAGTCCTGCTTATAATGAGTAGATCTTTCCACATTAACTGCTAAAGAACAATAATTATAATATAAAATTTACAGCATTTCATCTATTTCAATGAATGTTAAAACTGCTCAACTCTTACATTGTATGCCGAGAAAAATTTCATGAAATTACAGTTAAAGTTATTAATTAAATTTATTCATCAATACTCATTGAAGAAAAAAGAATGTCTAAGTTGAGAAAAATCAAATAAGTAGTATCTCCAACTGGGGCCCAAATGAGTCATTTCTGCTGGGGTTTAAAGAATCATGGCTGTACAAACTTAGAACAGGAGTAGGATAAACGAAAGATAATTTAA
Source organism: Aphis craccivora (assembly GCA_009835225.1). NCBI lineage: Eukaryota > Metazoa > Arthropoda > Insecta > Hemiptera > Aphididae > Aphis > Aphis craccivora. The sequence continues at coordinate 1,349 of VUJU01001876.1, forward strand.
ATAAATGGAAGTTGCTAGATAATATTGATTTAAGTCTAATAGACTAAAATTTATTCCAATATTGACCTTTTTTTCTACGTGGAAACCGAAAAGAAGGGATAATACAACACTGTTTCAGATGCTCAGCTTTTCCAAACATGTGCACTTCACGAATTGTTCAAGAATAAAAAAGTGAAGGAATTTTAGCAGTCTTTATCTGATCCAAAACAATAAAAAAACCACTAATAAAGTATTATTAAAATACTCAATATCATAATATACTTACATTATATTATACTCGTTTATTACATTTATTATATTTTGATTAACTTGTCTATTATTTATTAAATATACTAATGTTTTATAATATGTCTGACACGAATACGATTTAATTTTGATAATAGTTTACTGTAAAAGACATTGTTAAGCGGGAGGTAAAATATACATTTTTAAAAATTGATTTGTACAACTGCAGCCCTCTTAAACAAAAAACTGATTCTACCAATACTAGATATGATGAGAAATAATAATCAAGCTAAAAAAATGTACTATATTTATTATAGGTTAGAAACCTGAAGATATCGATATCGAAATGCTTTTATATTTATAACTACCAAGAGTTTCAAACATTGTAGTATTGGTTTAAGTGTAAAAAATATTATATAATTATGACAGATTCGTCAAATTGAATGAACTTTTTGAATTTAAGTATTAATCGTGCACATAATATTTCATATAATAAATCCATATATAGGATTTTTTTTTTAATGGATAATGGATATTCATGTAGATTATTACAATCCACATCAAATGACATTAAACAATTTAACAATTTGTAGGTTAATTTTTTTATAAAACCGATGAGAAAAAAAGGAATAAGTGATCATATAAGTGAATATTGCAGACATTTTTTTTTAGTTTTCTCAAAATAATATTTTTATTCTTATTCCCTTTTACACGGGCACCGACGCACCGTCCATATACGTGTTGTAATATATTATGTATAAGTATATGTAATGTATAATGTAAGAGTTGTAATAGTTAGATAAAACCGTTTGCTTGAAAAGGTCAAAATGTATGCATGCTTCGTGTGACGAAAGAACACATGACATCTGTTTTCGATTTCTATGAAATGAAATCTTTTGTTGCAGTTTGAATAAATACGTGATCTACTACCATTATGTATTGAATTTCTGCCGGAAAATATATACTATAAATCACCATATTTTCTCACGATTCACTATTAGTATTTACACTCAAGTTTAAGCCTCCGACACATAAATCGTTAGACCAAGTCATTAAAACTAATGACTACAGTCTACATGTATATAATATATATAAATTATACATTATACAATATAAAATACAACGTACCCAAATGTCTTCAGCTATGCATCGCCAATCGCGCATGCACATGTTGCTTGAGTCTAATAGTTCTGGGTACTGGTACACTGAGTAAACAATCCTTCGGAATCCCTTGATGAGGCTGCAATGCGTACAAACATAACGATGATTGATAAACATAATTTAACTCAAATGACACTAGGGTCTATAGCAGTGGTTTTCAAACTGGGTGCCGCGGCACACTGGTGTGCCGTGAGTATCCACTTAGTGTGCCGCAGCTTTTCCATAAATTACCGATTCCATACAATTGTGATTTAAGAAAATAAATTAATAATTAGTTCAAAACTATTTCGTTCATTTAAAAAAGGTCAGTGTGCCTTGAAAATTGTTTGAAGTGTACGGTGTGCCGTGTAAAATTAAAGTTTGAAAACCACTGGTCTATAGTGACTAGACTATATTATTATACCTATGTTATTATATACTATATCAGTAACGTATGCAGGATTTTAGTTTGGATGGTGTTTATGTCAAAAGTTGATTACAAAAGCACCTGTAGAAGACCGGGAGAGGAGGTAGTGAGGGGCACTTACATATATTAGTTTAGTATAATATTACTCATAAGAATTGCATTGGATCATAACTTTTCATTGATAATAATATTTTTTAAATAAACAGTATATTTAAGTTTTTATACAAATAAAAATAAATTTAACCATATAATAAAATAGAAAAACTTAAAATATCTATATATAATAAATTTTTTCCAGTTAATGTATTATGTATATAATATGTATGTAGACTAGTAGACTATACTGTATATTAGGTATCATATATATTTGGTACATAATCAAAGGTAACAGCAATACCTTGCATATATTATTGCTAGTGAGAATTGGAAAAAACCTTTATCATATAAATCAATACTTTCGTTATCTATTTATTGACATTTAATTTAAAATATATTTATCTATATAATAACACATACATTTTCTTAAATTTATCTTACACGGGCGGGGTTAGATTTACAACTCTAAAACCTACCTCCTACGTACACCAACAGATAGCACCTAAAATTGTAAAATACTTTTATAAATATACTTACGGTAAAACTAATGGGCTGCAGTTCATGGACGCCCCATACTTATGTTGTGCATACTTTGCGTCGTACAACCGGGGGTCCTGGCGCATCTTGTGCTCCATTAGAAAATCGGTGGAGTTTCCATTACTAGGTGTGGGAACCAACACTAAATGAAAACGTATAATATGTGTTCAGATATAGTCTTTATTTGATATTTACTGTCAGTATATTGCAGGTTTTTTTTTTTTTTAATAAAATCTAAATATTATTTAAAAATGAAAGCTTACGAAATACGCTCAACTAGGTATTTCATATTATTATATACTATGCACGTACACTTGATATTTATTAAGAAAATATATAATGCATTAAGATATAATCTTACAGATAATAAACATAAATAGTGTAATATTATTTCATAATATTATTGTAATATTATTCCATGTTATAAACTACCCATAATAATAAGAAACAACCGCTTTATTTTTGTTATAAAATATTTAAAAAAGAAAAATGCAAACGTGTAAATACGATAAGCCATGTTAAAGTATAACTTATTAATTTTACTACCAGAATAAAATTTTTGAAATCTAAAAATTATAGTTAGGATTACATGTGCATTAATGAATTTTCTGCAGTCACTATATTATCATTAAACAAATATTAAATTTACTTTATTATTACTGTAATATAACAAAGGCCCGTATATCATTTTCGCATCATCTGTTTACCTGTGCCAAAATATCGTACATCGTTTGAGCATCAACAGCCGATTGTTGTTAGCAAACCAATAATATTAACCTTACATCAAATGCGTATCAATTTTCAATTTTTGGTTGAAAATTCAGTGGTTTTCATAAATCGTATGTAATACGTGTAGACAAACAATTAAAAATAAATTAGATTTAATTAAATTGAATTGTAATTGTAATTATATAAATGCACATATTGAAATGAACATAATATAAGCATTCATTATAGCACATTACAATAATAGTTACAGTCTTACGTCTAGACAGTGTTTCCGCATTATTATCCAGTAATCTATTATCTATATTGATATATACTTATGAACTAAAAATCCATTGGTGACAGGTACAATTTAATTGTTAGGTAATCATTTTATGTTATAACTATCTGGCTAACTAGTAACTACGCGATATGACTCTGGAATACGATCCATATATTTTCGAAAACCGAAATATCTGTACAATATTTGAAAATTGAACATAACGGGAGTAAATTTAAAAATGCGCAAATTTTAAGATCAAAGTTAGAAAAATAACTTGCGTTTAGTAAACACTTTTTTTTAGTTCTATTGTTAAAATTATGTATTGATACGCAAATGATGTACGATTTTTTAATCAACCGATGCCTAAACGATGTATAGGTACCTAATCCAAAAATCGAATAATGTGCAACTGTCTTACAAAAAAGATCAAAATTAACAATAACCATGTGCAAATGACAACCAGTGTATAAAAGATTCAAATGGTTTTAAAATTATAAAATTGTGTTTTGTGCAGTTTATGTACCTATTGTAAAAGTAGCAAGTGAATTTGTTTAAAATTCGACATAATTCACTGTGCATCGTCTTCTTTGTGGGGAGGGGGCATGATATATTATAAATACGAATACAAATTAGTAAAAAAAATTTAAGAAGTTAATGTCAGATGTTTGTTCATTGTCATTCATATCAAAAGTTGTATTAAAAAAATATCTTCAGATACGCCATATAAAGTGTATGTTTGTGACTACTGGCCATTGCGGCCAGTAAATATTGTATCGTTGGGTAATCGACGAAAATAATCGGCACCTGTGACCCACGCCGAGTTTGCGGCATTTTATAAATGACCTACGATAATTATTTTCGTAACAATTTTATGGCATGTAAATATATGCACAATAAAATTAATAAATAAATATTAATTGTACATAAATATATACAAAATATTGTACAAAGATTTTACTACAATCAGTTAGGGATTATATGAGATATGACGATTACGTTACCTATTAGGAGAAGCCACTTTTTGCTCTTATATAGTATATTATATGCACGGTAGGTAGGCACTTGTAATAGCCAATAGGTCGTCGCCCGAAAGCGAAATCTAGAACGATCTTATTACGACTTTGTTGTTGTTACTGCCGTTCCGATACAAGTACCTCCATAATATTATTATAATAGGCGTGCTGTGCTTGATACAATAGTATACTAAATCATAATTAAGAAAACGAGAATCGTTATAATTAATTACACAACTCTATTATTGTGAAACGGTTTTAGCGAACCACGATTGTATTATTTAGATGTAAATTATTTTAATATAATGTTCGGCGTACGACGAGCACGTGTACAAACACGTGTTCAAAACCATATCGAAGATCCTGCGTATTTAATTAACAGTTCAAAGTTGTTATATACCTATAGCCATAAGATGATTAAAAAACTATGATAAATATCATTAAACTACCTAGCTACTTCACGGCGAACAATGTGCACGTCATTTCTGCAGCGTTTTACACCTAACAGAAAGTCTGAAGTTACGTGATTAATGATCGAACTAAAATCTATGGATATAAGCACCTCGATAGTATATATTTTAAATATTGATTATAGACTATAAAAATATAATAACTCGCAAAAACGTAATTTTATAATAATTACAATGGAACCTGTATAAAATATGTACTACATTATACTATACCTACTGAAACGTGTTCGCTATTAGCTTATGTGTTTCTCACATACCTACTAAAATTGTATTTTAAATCTATAATATAGATTATATTATAAACGGTTAAATCACGAAATTACGATCAATGTTCATTATTCTTCATTTCATAGTAAAAAGTACAATACCTACTTTTCTAAAAAAAAAGTTTTGTATAGAAAAAATTTAAATATTATATAATGTCAATAAAAAAAGTAAGTGGGTACAACTCTGATGTACATTAGGTGCCGTATGGATCATTATTATATATTATAGGAGTGTTAAATTTAAATCCAATGATAGGTATCATTGTATGCGAAAAACGATTCTGAACGGAGATGATTTGTCAGCCTAGAATGTAATTTTGAATGGTTGGTGAAAAGGTGGTTTATGTTTTAATGGCCTGAATATACCAGAATTTAAGTTCTTTTATAATTATTATAAGCTAAACTTATGGAAAATCTCGTATTGAATTTTCAACTCTTAGCTACTTATACAAAAGTTTTTATGAATTATACATACAAAATAATTTGCAAATATTGGTTTTGATGAATTTTGTCAATATTTGAACTTAAAATGCTAATAAATAAAAGTTGTGCCTATGTATACTTTTGATTTTTTAATCAATATAAGAATAACTTATGAGGAACTTTGTATTAAATTTTCAAGTACTTTGATTGGACCAAAAAAATTTTATCGACACTTAAAAAAATAATTTTCAAAAAAATTGAAAATTGCAGTCGTCTATAAATAAATAAATAAATAGCTCAAAAAAAGTCAAAATATTTTGAAAATCAAATCATTTAAAGAAAACGCCTATCTAAATAACTGGTAAAATTTTCAAGTATCTACGACTTATACTTTTTGAATAATAACACATATTTAAAATCGTTTGAGAATAAATCGTTACGTTACGCTATTTCGTAAAAATTTAAAATTCAAAAAAAAATTTTTCCTATAATGATGCTTCGAGTTTTCTCTATAGTTACCTACTCGAAGGAAAACTCATGGAAAACTTAGTGTTGTATTTTTAATCCTTAGTTATAAACACAAAAAATTTTATGATTTTTCAACTTCAAAATTACTTGCAAATTTTCGCGTTTTTGACAGATTTCGTAAAAATTTGAACTATAAACGCTTATAAAAAAAATTGTGACTAAAGATTTTTAATTTTTTTTTTTTTTTAGCTACAATAAGAACAACTCATAAGGAACCTTGTATTAAATTTTAACAATTTTTGGTCATCCAAAATTTTTTTGTCGACACTTCAAAAAAAATTTCTCATAAAAATCGAAAATTTCAGTGGTCTATAAATAACTCAAAAAAAAACTGAAAAAACTGGATTGCGTAAAAATTCCCGTTTTTCCTTAAATTTTTTTTGGTTTTTCCCGGTACTTTTTAACACTATTGGGAATTTCAAAAAATGACCTCACCAATGCACTAGATTCAATAACTAGATTCATTTTGTTATCGGAAACCACCCCCCATAGTTTAAATTGAAGCATTATGTCGACACGTTCTCGTGTACACAGACACAAAAAAAAAAAAAAAAAAACACACAACATTGTAAAATCAAATATCAATTCATTCATCGCTCCGGTCAGAATCTAAAATAAATATTAATCAATAACTATTGCATTTGGTTGTATTCTAGTTAATAAAAAATATTTAGATAATTAGGAAAAGCACTAATTTATAGACAATTTGTATATATGCCCGAAGAAATGTATTGATTCCACTTAATATTTACGTCCAAAATATAATGTTCTATTCGTTAATAAAAATTTTTTCAGTTTGATAATAAAATAATATGTCACACCTCGAGATTATTATCTTTATACGCTTACTGTTATCATCATTTCGGATCATGCCGATAGTGCCACCCGTGTAAATAACTAAAACTTTGGACTCATTCTGGTCGCCATCTTCGTTGGCTGTCATCGAATCGCATCGTCTGCGAAAGGATTGTGGAGGCGTAGATCCGAGATATGACTGCGACGGCGTCGATCCTAGATGCGATGGCGAAGGTATGACGTATGGACGCTGCTCAGTAACACCGTCGGTACCATTTTTGTCGGCGGACACAGAGATCGTGATTGCTTCCACGCCTTTCACAATGTCACCGTTCACTTGCGATTTTTGTTGCGGATTTTGATCCATTGGAATAAAAAGTATAGAAGCTCACTAAAAAGAAGTAGTAGTAATAGTGGCAGCGGTAGTAGTTGAAGTTGCAGTTTCCGACCACACGTATCTTTGACACAACACCTATAAACGCGAGTTTAATATCATTAACACCAACACCATAGAATATTTACTCGCGAAATGTATATATTATTATAATATAATATAGCGTACCAGTGTAATAGCCAATAGGTACCTAAGATGTAAATATTGGTTATTTTTATTTTCAGAGTTTTATTATAATATTATAGGTAGGTATTAAAAATTGTATACTTTTGGCGAAAATAAAAAAAAATAACTACACGCCTATAAAAGTGAAAACAATATCACCGATTTTCGATTAAAATATTTGGTCGTTTATAAGTTATGTTTCTCGTTTTCAAGTTCTAATTCAAGGTAATGCCAAAAATGATAAAGGCCATCTATTAATATATTATGATAAAACTACTGTCACTGTACACGCACATCAGACGTCCAAAATACATACGAACGCACGATACAATGTTATAGAATACTAAATGCTATAAGTAATTTTTTTATATTTTAACTTAAAAATATATTCATATAAGTCTATTGTGCTTGAAAGATCAGTGTGATATTGGGATCTTTAAAGAGTAAAACCAAAAGATCGGTGCATTTAAACTAATTGGATTTTTGTGTAAACGAAAAAAAACGTAAAATTATTATTAAATAAAATATATTGTTCACTTTATCCGTGTTATAAGTAATACTTAGTTCAGTCACATGGTATTGAAAAATCATGAGAACAGTGCCGCGTTAGTCACTCTCCCGCAAAGTTGACTCTTATACCAGGTGAACATTTTATTATAAAATTTTATTTGAGTGCGAAACAAAACAAAATTATAGAAAAAATAATTATTAATTAACACTCGAACCCATTTATTTTTATTTCCATTCGGATTATTTTTGAGTGCCTATTTATAATATTTATTAATTACCTATATTATACGTATAATACACAATTATATACACTGTTATACAGATCACAATGGTAATCAAAATGTTTTATTTGCTTATTTTTACATTATAATTTTTAATAATTATTTAAGTCCATATTATAATACAAATTATAGGTTGCGAGGTATAGGTACCACCAAGACAATGATCGAGTAACCGAGACCGACTGACGAAAAAACGAAAATAATGTTGACGCCACAGAAATTTCGTTCAATATAATTTATTAGTAATTTTTACTTATTTTTATTATACCTAGAAGTAGAATGCGAATGCGACTAAAGTGCCAAGTAGTGCCGTTTCGGTAAAAATAGTAAAATAACAAAAATGTTTTACAAAGTGTATGGAATGTGGTATAGGTATAGTAAGTGTGACGTATTTCGTCATTGCATGCGAAATTGCGAACGCATAATACAAACAAGGTAAGTATAATACTATGCTACCGCTAGTGGTAATTATGATAATTATTAAAAAATAGAATAGACATACCGATAACGTGGATGTGCTGGGATCGAAAAAATATATAACGATTTTACGAGCTCCGTGGACCAGACGCGCGATGACCAAACCTCGTAGATCTGTAAGTTGAGATTTTGATAGGTAGCAGAGGTTAGTTATAAATATTATGTTAAATCGAGTCGATGACCATAAATATTAATAACCGCTGCTGCTACGCCACCGGAAAGAACACACGACTGTGATGTACGCGTGCAGTGCGAACACGAACTGCGGCCGCTGACGATTGTTGCCAACGCCGTCGCAGCCCGTTTAAATAAGATAGGTAGTTACCGGTTGCGATGTATCAGGTCGCCGCCCAATGGAGAGCCGCTGCTTTTGTTCTTTGCTGATATCATAATAATAATATTATAATTTTGGTTCCACAGGTAATAATGTATATAGGTATAGGTATAAATCAATAGCTAGCCAGTAGAGCTGGCTATCACAATACTTCGCATGATTAATAATGATTATTATTGTTTTCTTTTTATTATTATCTGGTGGTAATCGCTCGGCGAAATGATAACGAGAAACGGCGATCGTATAATAGTTTTATTGAGAACACTCGATTGTTAGCCCAGGCAAATGGGAATGGTAAATACAGAATATAAAGGACACAATTACGCGAAAAAATCGTATTTTTTCCGTACCTAGGTATGGAATTCGTAAGTTATTATAATTTTATGATTAATGATGTTGATGTAATACCAAAATTTTCGAGTGATGAGTTTAACAAAAATAACCGAAAATAGAAATGCTTGAAGAAAATATTATGACTAATATTGGTAATAATTTGTAAATTGTCATCTCTATGCACTAATGTATATTCTATATTGTATAATAAAATTTACGGAATATAAGTATGGCATTAAAAATACATTTTTTTAAAACTTTTTAACTTAATTAAACATTTTTTTTTCCAGACACCCCGTGAATTTTTTATCTTCAATCACTTCTACCTAGATCACTAGAATTGTATGTATAAGTATACATAGAAATATAGGAATATAGAATTATGGTAATTTCTGAGAAATGACTTCAACTTGTAACCAAAAATGTTAAGAAAATATTATATTAACTATTTGGTTTATCAGTTATCAACTTCGTAATACATACTTACATTCTACAATTTATTTTTACGAATTAAATAAGACAAATATTAAAAAATAATCTTTTTGAATATTTATCCATGCTTTCTAAAATGTGTTGTATAAACAAATTAAAAATTAATTGTTTTATAAGTAGGTAAACTAGAATACAAACAAAAATAAATATAATATTTAAATAGTTATTTAAACAAATTTAATAGTCTTATAAACTTTTTAATATCTACTACGTACTTAGTATTTATTGACTCTGGTATTTTATTTTAAAACGCCTTTAATAAATAAAACTCTGATAAATGTATAAGTAATAAATTTAACCACGTATTATTAAAACATGCAAGACAATGAAACAATTATAGATGAAATCGTGTTTTAGAAACAGTAGATTAGTATAAACGTATTATATGTACCTATATGCATAAAATTATTATTTTGTTTATCATTGTAATCAATAGGGAGTTTAAAAAGCATTTTATTATTATATTTACTCTTTAGTTAAAATTTGTTTTAATCGACATTAATGACCTCTATATCTTTTGTAACTCTTTTATTTAGTTTGTTGTAATTAAAAAAAAATATATATGAACAGTAAAGGTTAGAAACTTCTTGCCATTTAGTATGTATTATATTATATTTTATTTCTATACTAGACTAAATGTTGAAAATATTTAGACTAATATTAAACTATTATATATAGGTACCTGTTTTTGGTATGTTGGTATTGACTGTTAAGTTTAAATGATATTATAATATAATAATAATTATTAACAAATACACCTTGATATAATATATATATTTTTAAAATACTTTACGTTCATACTATATGCACAGTATATTATACGATTTTATTTGGGTTTGTCGTGTTATAATAAGGTATACGATAATTTGCATGTATTACAGTATTACACATCAGGTACATATAATATTATGTAGTCAACAACTTATAATTTAAACCTCAATCATTCACTTGATATTTTTTCAAAAATTCTCAAAATCTCAAAAAAAAAAAAAAAATAAATAAATAAATAATTGCTATATTTGTAATTGTACAAGATTTCCAATACATATCATCATATTAATTATTATAATACTCGTATGAAATAGGGCATAAATTGTTATATGTATTTTAATAAAACAAAATTCTTGTCAACTTTTTGTTTATTACAATAATTTACTAAATGTTGAGTAATAAAATTCTTCAGTTTTATTTTAAATTATAGTCGTTCGCCTTTTTCCCTAAAATGCCAACTTTCATATAAATTTGATTTATGTCATGCAGAATGCAATGATACGGATACTTACAATTTTTGCAAACAATCATTATGGGTTTTTATTTAAATTTTTCTAGTTTCTAGTTTCTAGTTTTTAGTTTTAGTTCTATGTGTTACTCATTGGTTTGTTAGAATTAATTATTTGGAAAAGAAGTAACCTAATTGCCTAACACGTTATATTTTACTATTTTAGTCCAACCCTCCATGTATTTATAAAAGTATACTATTTTTATATTTATTTATAATACCTACATGTAGATTGTAGATACTATTATTTATTTTCTAACCGTCAGCTCATATTGACATGATAATAATACATATATATATATTGACTTTTTTTTTATGTTTTTAGTCATTTTAATAATTTAAAGTCATTATAAGTTCTGAATTTATGATAGGTTGAGGTTCAAGTACATGTTATATTATATAAATTATCTGAATATCAAGTTAACCTTTTACAATTTTTAAAATGCATAAAAGCGTATTAGTAATAATAATCTGATTTATATGAAAAAAATAAGAAATTAAAATATTTTAATTAGGAACCCATTGATAATCATTGAACCGGAGTCCAAATTGAAACAAGATAGAATATATTCAAAATTTTAAATTAATTATGTTTAGTATCTATACCAGCGGTTCCAAAACTTTTTTAATTTACGCCATCCTAAAAATAAAAAAAATAATTGCGCCTCCCACGAATAATTAAATAACAAATTTATAGTATAAGTACAAATATTTTTATTGTTATGACAAAATAACATGGTTTGCGCCGTCCCTGACAATTGCTCGCGCATCCCTTGGGATGCGCGCCTCACAATTTGGGAACCGCTGATCTATACGATATACCTGCGTCACTCCTTCACTCCTACATATTATTATATTAAAAGTATGGATGTTTATATTAACAGTTTGGATTTCTTAGTATGTCGACTTTCGAGAGTTTTCTAAATCTAACTGATTAATTTTAATTCAAATAATTCTTGATAAACTTATAAGCTGTTATGTAAATCAATTATCTACAAAGTTAATAAGATACTCAACTATATCTATAATACATAACAATGTTGTTATATGTAGCTTACTTCTGTAAATATATTAAGTAATATGATCATAATATGTAAATTATAATATAATATGGTTATTAAACATATATAATCGCATGATAGTATTTTTTTTATTTCATCAATAACTATTATGTTTTGTATTATTTTTGATTTATATAGTACTACGCGAGGATACCTAAAATTACGTAGGTATACGTATTATACGTATTTGCTCTTTATTTATATACAACCATGTGTGCATAGACTACGCATATTTGTGTATATTTTAGTAGGTACTCATTTATTATAAGTATAGTGTTTTCATTCGGTATAATATTATATCTATTACACGTCCGTGGAACCACTTAATGTATAGAATCTTCGATTTTTTTTAATTTTCTAGTCAAACAATATTCATATCAGTTAAACATAACGTATTATAAAAATTTTAAAGTAGCTTTGTTTTAACTTGCTAGTTCTTTATCGAGGTTTTATTTTTAAAATGTAAATTATTAAAGAAATATTTGCAGATTTATTTTCAATGTTAATTTCAACTGGTTATAAAAAAATTAATTATTGAATAATTTTTTGGCGATAATCCAGAAAACACTGATCATGTTAGTAGCATTAACATTAATCTATTTTGAACGCTTATAGTTACATGAAGAGAAATTTAAAGACTATTTGTTACTAATTTACTAGGTTGTAGGTATATCTATGTTAACTAACTGCTAATAATGTCATTACCTATGTATAGGTAATAGGTATGCACTTATATTATAGCTTATTATAAGCAGTATGTGCTAAATTGTTATGTTACTACGTCTACAAATTAAAACTTTGAATGCAATCATTACACATGAGATTAAATTATAATTTTTATTGCACTTATTTATAAACGCAATGAGTTTATTGATATCATAATAATTGCAGGTGCATTATTATTAGTACTAATAAAGTTATAGGTATAGCTTAAAATAATAAGTTATTAATTAAGAGAATGTGATATCCATATCACCGTATGGTAATATCTACAGATTATAGGACAATGATACAAACTCTGTCAATCTAATGAACAATTTAATATATATATATATATTTTTTTTTTAAGCACAATAGGTTATGTGTTTTTAATCAGAATTTTACATAAATACAAAACAAATTCATAATTATATAATGAAAAATACCTATATACCTATTTAGTAAAACCAATTTTATCTATTAAATTTAACATGTTAATAAATAACTACCTAGTTATGTTGACGATGTTACAATGTTATATTATAATTAAAATAATAATAATAATGTTAGTAAGTAATAATCACTAAATAGTAGATTTTAATAATAAGTAAAAAAAAATAGTAAGTAAGTAGTAAGTAAAATAGTTTATAAAAGAACCAATTTAAAATACGCCTAATTAAGATACATGCTAATATTATAATATTATAACAGTGATCTTAGATAGCTAAAGTCTGGATAATTAGTAGATATACATTTTTGTGTTATTATAGAGTATCACATCAAATTTTATAGGTTCGAGTTCATTTAATCCATATAGACGTGCGCAAGATTTTGTCTGGTGCACCATACATTTTGAACCAGCCCTGCACAACAATAAGCAGCCTCCTTATTTCTCTTTTTATGGTTATAAACATCCATCTTATCAGTCATAAGCCATAAAAATATATTAGGTATGTTTGGTTAGTTATTTTAGAGTTAAGGAAATGATCATTATAAAAAAGAAAGAAAATTATATTTCTGAAGAATTTCGTATATTTTTCGCGCAATTAAAATACTCTAATAAGTAATAACTATAAGAATTTTATAACTAATCAAAATTTTTTTATGAAAAAAAAACCTAAGTTAACTGTTAACATAAATTTAACATATTATACTGTTTATACCTACTTAGGATTTAAAATTAAAATTAGTTATTGACTAAACTTGAACAAATTTTGTTTATCTATGACTTGGATAGCAGCACGCGATATCAAGTATAGTCGAAAATCACAATAATTAAATAGATACGACTATTTTTAATCGGAGTTAAACACTTTAAAACTACTGACGTTAATTATTGTAAAAAAAAAAAATGTCAATTCTATACGATTATATAATTATTATTATTATTTATACAAGGTGATTATATTAACAATAAGATACAGTCATCAGTATCAATGTTTTAAAAAAAAAAAATTATAGGTAGCAAGGTAGGTACCCATTAAATAGTACCTACATTAGAAAATTAATACATTTTAATAATAATTTTAAAAAGAGATCATTTACTTAGTGAAATACACTAATAAAATAAAATTAAGTAAGTTGTATACTAATACACATTTAAAAAATTAAAAAAGGTTAATGATATAATAGAAACTATTATATCATTAACCTTTTTTTTGATCTTTGAGGTCCACTAATAGTACATCTATATACGTATTCATATGCATATAATATATAATATTTAATATTATATGGTCCACGGTCCAGTACCATGCTGCTATAATGTATTTAATGTTATATTATATACCTAGTATTATATGAAGTCTTAATACTATCTACTAATATATTTATGAATTATAGTATAAACGTATAATAATATGAAGTCATTATTTATTTGTAATTTCTATTCAAAAATGTTAACAACTATTATATTGAACAGTTCACGTTACTATAATCGCAATGTATAGGTACATATATATATAATACAATATATTATTATAATATACACATCAAATATATTAATGTTCTATACTTCTATACATTAACAATTACACAATCTTTAACATTATATTATATTTATATTTGAAAGTATTATATAATACATAATTAAATCAGTTTATGCATGTTTTTATTTGTATACTTAGTATTTATCTACTTACAGGCATTATACTTCTATATACATTTTTTTTTAGAAACTAAACGGAGAGGTAATCATAATATAAATATTTTTTTATAGATACGCATTTAAATTTCAAATTGTTTACAAAAATTATCAAATTTACAATTTATTTTGTAGTTGATATATTACATAAATTTTTATTATCTAATCACACCTAAGGTTTGAAAATTGAGTACAAATTTGTATACCTATACCTACGAAAAAAAAAGTTGGTGCAATAAATTCTATGAATATTTTTGTGAGAGTTTGAAATCGAATATTTTGTTTTTTATTGTAACTCAAAAACTATTAATCGTAGACACTTGAAAGTACCAATTGTTACTTAAACTATAATTTTATATACTCCAAGAAATTCTCAAAGTATATACATTTTTTTTAAATAAACAAACACTTTGAGTTACTTAGAGGCATTTGTAATAATTACCTAATACCTATGTGTTGATAAAAATGTTTAGAATCTGTCAAAAAGTTTTATAATTTAAATTATAAAATCCCGCAGAAGATTAACTATTATATATAATAATATAATAATATTTTTGGTAAAAATTAATATTATCTATCGTATTACTTACAGTAAAATCAATTTTTATTATAGCAATATAAATATATAACACTAGGTTAGGTTAGGTTAGGTTAGTAATGTAGTCTGACAGATATTCTTTTCTCATGATTGTTTTTATATTTAATGATTTGAATTTAATGTAAACAATAAACACGCGTTAAATTACAAATTAGAATTTAACTTAACCCAATTCGACGCATTCTCGGCACCAATTGAACAATTTCTTACTTTTTCGTTTTTATTTTTATTGTTGAATTTGTCAAAATTTATAAATTTATCTTTTAATAAAAAGATTTTATGTAATTAAAATAATTTAAACACAGGCAACTATCATAATTTATTTAGTATTATAAAATTGTGTGTGATTTACAACTGAGTAGTAGAAAATTTAAATAATTTTATTGGTAACATGCATTTATACTGTTGTAAAAAAATTACAAGTTAATATTTTTAATCACATACCTAATTAGCATAACCCTGATACAAGAAAATAATTAGCATAATAACAATAGCAATAAAAATACTAGTTAAGAAAAAAAACGGTTCTGTTTTCACGAATATGTGATAATGCATGATATAGGTAGGTAATATAATTATATTAGTAAGTAATAAGTACCATCCCAATTACCAATATTAAATTAATGTACGAAGAATGAATTGAAAATGAATTTAAAGAATGAATATTATGATTGACGTTCCGTGTGCAAAATACTTACAACAAAACAGTAAAATCATTATATATTATTATTTATTACATTAAAAATACCGACTCAATAAATTATAATTATAATATAATATTTATATTTTACACATACGTGATACGTATAATTTTTTTTTAAATCTAGTAAAGACTTTTTTAATAATTATGTAATAAAGCAAAAATATAAAATAAATAAGACAAAAATTAAAAATTAAATTAATTTAAATGAAATATGGTTAAATGTGTTTAATGAATGGCAAACACAAAGGACATAGGTAACTACATAAGCCTTGAATGAATTCTGGAATCTGAAGGACTCTTCTCTACACTTACAAGTACTGGAGAATATAATCAATTATTAGATTTGAGTATTAATTACTTTTGGCTATTACTTTCCTTAGGATCGTCAGAAAGCTCTCAAGGTCGTGATTTGAGAATAATATGATTAAGTACACCGGGTAATAATATATTGATAACGATAAGTAAATTATAAAAATTAATACCTATAGATTAGGTATATTATGCTCATGCACATTACCTTATTTGCAGCTGAATTTAATTTATGTAGTTGTTTTAATAAGATTGAAAAAACACACTGATCCAAATAAATACAACACTAATATATTTTCATTAAGATGAAAAGGTCCAGTTGTCGCTCGCAAGATTCGGTGTGGTCGATATAACTGCAGGTGCGCATATACTGATGAGGGGAGACAACGTGGTCAAACCGGCCAGTTACAGGCGGCTTCATCAAAAGGTCTCTGCGTTTCCTAAGATTTAGCTTTATCCTTGGTGACAGAGACCCTCTTTAGACCATTCCTCGTCTCTGACGGGCGACGGCACATGAATAAGCCACACGTTTTTCATCACTACATTGTCGCAAACACGTGTGAGTTCAGAGTTTCTACGTGACCTTACAATGTAAATCCTCCCTTTCATCAGTAATGAAAGATATTTATTGAAATTAACGGTTATCGCTGCGTGTGACAACTTAATCGTTATTTATTTTATTGAATACTTAAGCATTATACAACTATGATATGTGAGCAATGAGTATATCATTACAATTACCTATATTTTATCATTTTAGGACTTGAGATAGCTGATAGGTAGGTACTTAATGTTTTATGACGACTATTATTAGGTATACCTGTTATTTTACTAGGGGCTATAATAATAGAGTGTTAGGTCTCAAATAGTTATTACCCGTGATATTTTTCGAATATAAGATTATTGTATGCATATAATAATCAGTGTTCCAAATTAACAATTACCAACAACAAAATTACAAATATCTACTGTACCTATTAGTATAAATATTATTTTTTATTATAATAATAATAAACCCAAAATAACAAATCTTAGAAAAAACAATTCATCTTGGAACTTTAATTTCTTAGACATAATAATAACCTAACCAAACTGTACTAATTTTCTAACTGAAGCACACTTGCTGCGAAAAATATAAATCACAAATAAAATTTTTTTTTTAATTTGATAACATTTAGAATGTTATGGACACATTAGGTTAGTCACTAGTTATTCTTATAGACCATAGTCACATCATACATCATATTATGTAGGTATGTAAATTTAATGTATATTATACTTCTGTGCATTAATGTAATATACTGTTGTACAAGGCTGTATCCAGGGGGATTAGGTTTTAGACTCCCCCCTCTCGAAATTATAATATTTTTATTATTATATTATTACAATATATTTATAATTTCATATTTAATTACCTACATAATATAACATATTTATACTCAAATCCCCTCTCCAAATATTTTGTTGGCTCTAGCCTAACTGTAGTATAGGTACCTAATCTACTTGGTGTTACCATTTACCCTCCAATTATTTATTACTTTACTAGTTGAATGACTTGACCATGAAAAAAAAATAAAAAATGACGAAATTAATCAAATACCATAATAAAATACTGGTAGTAAAGTACAATGAAATAAAACGTGTACCCTCCCCATCACTACTAACAAAATGGAGGGCAAGGTATATCTGTTTATAAATCAACGTCATAAAAAATGTTGTAAAAAAGTTCAATACTTTTATAAGAAACTAGGTAATAATGTAGTACTTACATTACAACATAAATACCTATCATATGTGTAATAAGTTAAATTTATTGTTTTTATTTTTTTTTTTTTTATTCAATGTATATGAATAAGTACACATAAGTTTAAGTATCTACATTGCAGTAGGTATATATATTTGGTAAATCGGTAAATTATTATTTAAATATTATATAATTTAAAATTTTTATATTGGTAGATATTTTTGTTTTTCCTATTCAAAACACGGCAAACGAGCTTTAAATTATTTTGTATAAGTTTTAATCGCGGTTCCTAGTATTCCTATAGTTTCTAATCTATACTTAAACGTATAAGTAATAGTATAATAAGAGCACTATAGCAGTACCTACCTATATAAAACTGTAATTTAAAAAATATAGGTAATAGGTTTAACCTATAACCTAACAATATTGTCATTTACAAATTATCATTATTGTAACTTACAATTAAATATATATCTATTAATTATTATAACTTTGGACACTGGATTTCACTCGTACACACGATTAAAGATATACCTACTATATCTTAAACCGTGCTCGTACATAAAGAATAAGTCACTTTGGAAAGACCAGTGCAGACTACGTCTGGCCGTCTGGGCGATGGACATCATTAGTGTGTTTGTGCGTTGACTTAAATTGTCCAAGCGGCATAAATATTGACATACACGCACATGTGTAGGTATGTATTTACTGTTATGTGAACACGATAATATATTATGCCTAGTTATTTTTTTTTTATTAATTAATTATACACAAAATAAATACAAACACGAAAAGAATGGAAAATAAAAATTGTTTAACTTAGTTTTACTGTCGAGAGACTATTATGAATTTGACAGTGAAAGAGATTGATTGAGAATATTTAAAACACATAATATTCCATATTGGTTTTAGACTTTTAGTATATTGCTGAAATTATATTTTCGTAAATTTCCATAATAATAGGTACTAAGTACAATATTAATAAAAATCGTTCTCTAAATATTATAGTATTGCGTGTGCGTTGGCAACACTGTAAAATGCTGCCGACCGATGATGGTCGACGACGGAAGTTCCCTCGAGATATCGTGTAATCATTAGACACAATGGTGTGGGCGTATTGGCATTAGGCATACGCCGCCCGCCGCGGACATCGCTCTTATCATTATTCATTTGTGTTTTGTACACACAAAACAGTAAGCGCAGAGAGTGCGTTCGATGTTCTGACGGGACGAACAGCATATTATAAATTATTACAATACTACCTATATTATTTACCTTTCGACTTTCAGCTACGTTAATATTTATTATATAAGATTGTTTTCGCGTTTTACGGCTGGCGAGAAGGAAATACTATACAATTATTATTGTAATCATTACGATTGATATTTTGTTGACTTTTGCCCGTAGACCCATCGACAAAAGTTACCGTATTGTACGCACGCGCGCTCGACGTTTGTTTATTAAATGCGTTCACCTATACCTGATCTTTGCTCGGCGTCCAGACTGTGACTTAAGTGACAGCAGCTACCTATATCATCGTCGGCAAAAGGCGCTCTTGAATATTTACAGATCTTGATTCTATTCTTCGCCTAACGCCCGCCCGCTCGCGTCCGACTCGACTTGCACCCTGCGAAACGGATCAATCACTTTACGTCCGTGTACACAATGCTTGTAAGTACCTAATTCCTCGAATCTATGCATTTCATAAACTTATATATTAGCTCCATGGCTTAAATATATTTAAGCCATGATTAGCTCGAAATGAGCTTTTGTTTGACTACTATCAGGCAGTCGGCACTGGACAAATTTAGGTACAATAAGTTAAATCTGCTCATCACAAGTCTAGACATACCTACTTGATGCTTATTATTTTTAAGTCTACTTTTCAATTTGTGATTTAACTGTTTTTTTTTTTTACAATGCTCCTAAGTACAAGTATTTTATATTTCTAGTCTGACGAGTTTGATGTGGAAGAAAACAATTCACAGAGTGACATATTAAATGAAGTAATAATTATTCTATTTTATCATTAGTGTCATTTATTCAGCTTATTTTAATTTCTGCAATTTGTTTTGTGCAAATAGGGGAGCAATTCTGAGAATGTTGATTTAAGTGATAATTCTCTTCAAGTAGTTATTTCTGATGCTCTTAGTGAAAAAGACAGAGTCAAATTCACTGTTTTGTCTAAGGTGAGAGTTATATAATTGCAATATAATGCAATTAAGACAACTACCTATAATAATATCATATTTATGGTTTAGACAACATTACCAGATTTTCAAAGATCAGAATTTTCAGTCGTACGTCAACATGAAGAATTTATCTGGTTACATGATCAGTTTGAAGAAAATGAAGATTATGCTGGCTTTATTGTTAGTATGGATATTTATGTAAATTAATTCATTGATTTGAATTGCAGTATTGACAACATAGTAAATGTACTAATGAGTAACGTCTAAAACTACTTTTAATTTTAAACTAAATAATCTATTTAATTACCAATGATTCAAAGTTCTTATTATTTTAGTCTCTCATCATATAACAGCCTATCAAATATAAATTGAAATAAACTATAATAAGTATTAAATAAATTAATAAACTAAGTTTTTTTTTTTCCAATGACATTTTAATATTAAGACCATCATACTTTCTATCAATATAAGATATTTTTGAATAAGTTTATCAAATTAATGCAAATATCATTTCACTAAAATATTTTAAAACAGGTTATTTATGTGAATCGTTTCTAATTTCATTCAAGTTCACTTTTAAAAATAGTTTTTTAAGAAAATTATAAAAAAAAGTGGCGGAGATCTTATATCTGCTCTAACTCAATTATAGTATATACAATTTTTTATCATTTTTTAAATATATTTCATTTCTGTTCATAAATAAATATTTTAATTTTTTACTGATTTATGATATCCATGATCTTTAGATTCCACCTGCTCCTCCACGTCCAGATTTTGATTCTTCAAGAGAAAAGTTACAAAAATTAGGAGAAGGTGAAGGTACAATGACCAAAGAAGAGTTTTTGAAAATGAAAAAAGAATTAGAAGCGTATGGCAGTACAATTATTTTATTATTATTCTACATGACTAATTATTTATGTTTTTAGCCACAATTTTTTTTTTCTAGTGAGTACTTAGCCACATTTAAAAAGACTGTTGCGATGCACGAAATGTTCCTTTCGAGACTAGCTCAGCACCCTGTGTTTCGTTATGATACAAATTTCCGAGTATTTTTAGAATACGATCAAGATCTTGCTGTTCGTACAAAAAATAAAAAAGAACTTTTTGAGGTGAATATTTTAGTTTTTAAATTAATTTTGTTAGATTTTATATTACTTATATGCCATTTGTTTTAAGGAAATAATGAAATCTCTGTCAAAGACCACAGATGAATACCTTCTTTCTGCAACTGTAAGAGATGTCAATGATTTTTTTGAACAAGAAAAAAATTTCCTCATTGATTATTACGGCCATTTAAAAGATGCTACTATGAAGTCAGATAAAATGGTGAACAAACATAAAGGTTAGTTTATTGTTGATTTATGTACTAATAATTTAATTATAATGTATACCAGAGGTTGGCATGCATATTATATTTATAATTTATACTATAATAAATATAATCCATAGCGAGAAAGTATTATGATCATTAATTTTGTTGGTGTGAAACAGTATCTCTAAAGAGGATGGATGTGTTGTCCCCATCTTAATAATGCAAAACATACCAATATTTATTGCAATTATAATTTTGTACTATGAGTAAGGCTAGGGACTGATAGAAGTTTGCATATTTTTCAATAATCATTAAAAAAAATAGTTAAGTAATATAGAAAATATAGAAATTTATTTAATAACATTAGAAATTTAAACTATCATTTTTATTTTAAATATTAATCACATTCAGCTTTTTTCTCCTTGAAGTACATATTTTGTTTAAAATAATATGACAGAGAATAATATTTTATACATAGATACTAAACAATATTTAATATTTATTTTTTATAAATCAGAAAAAAAATAAATTAAATATAAATTATTAAATAATCTATTTACCGTGTGTTGTGAAAAATATAAAATTGGTTGATAATGAATACACTAAATATGGCCAATTGATGTCAATTGTCTGTTTGTATTGTATGTGTTTTCATTTGAAGCTTAATGTTTTAAGCTAAGTACAGTTTTATTTGTGAAAATTTAATTTAAAAAGAATTAATTAATAATAAATACATTTTTATTTGGTTTTTAATGAAAAATAAAATATTATTAAAAGCATATTTTAGGTAGAAAATTTGCTTTTTAGAGCATATATGATCATTTTAAAGGTATAAATACATGTATATATTTTAAAGTTTTTTAAAGCATGAAGATCCTAATCTTACTTATGAGCATTTTTAAATATTTATATTTTACTTACTCCTTAATTTGTTTAAAAATTTTAAATATAATAAAAACTAAGAAGACACTGATAATTATTTTTCTTTTAAGTTGAATAATGGGTTTATTTACTTTAATGTTATTTCTAACAACACACAATTATAACTGCTGATTATAAATTGTTGTGTATATGTTCATGCATTAAAATTGAGCAACGCATGTGAGTACTTATAAATGATATCTTTATATGCGCATTTACTGTGTAACGTATAGCATTCATGGTAAAATTTTACTATGAATTACAGTTTGTTGAATTATATATTAGTCATTTATAAAATAGAGTATTAAGAACACCTATCTTTAAAAGATAATATATATTTTTTGACCTTTGATAAAAAGAACAGTTTTTACACAAACATACATTATTAATTTTTAAAAATAATAATGTAAAGAAATATTTTAATTAAATACTAAACAGATGTTGCAGACTGTTATATCAAGATTTCATCATGTTTAGTTCAGTTATCTACTTTTGATCATAGAGATCTAGATTGGTTCTTGAATCGCTTTTCTGAAACATTGGAAAAACTTAGAGTAAGTTGTATAATTTATTTATTATATATTTTACTGTATTTATACTTGGATTAAGTTTATTATTTTGCTCAAATTTTTAATCAAATAATAATAATTACTTATTAGTAATTTCTTTTTTATTATTTGTATTTATTTGTAGAAAGTGGAAGGGAGAGTAGCATCTGATGAAGATCTTAAACTTTCAGATACATTGCGTTACTATGTAGGAGATTCATTTGCCGCAAAGCGTTTATTATATAGGCGATTACGTTGTTTAGCCAACTACGAAACAGCTAATCGTAATCTAGAAAAAGCTAGGGCCAAAAATAAGGATGTCCATGCAGTAAGTAATATTTTACTGTGTATAAATATGATTTAACTTAATATATTATATAATTTTTATTTCGTTAACTTGTTTAACGAGGCTCAAGAAGTTTATGATGTAAGTACCCATTAGTATGATGTATAATGGCATAATATAATCATAGCAGTATGCTAAGATTTGCCATTTGTTTTAATAATTAATGTTTTAGAAATGTATAGTTAATATACAAATATACTTCCAATTATCGATTGTATTTAAAATAATAAATAACTTTTGAAAATGTTATGATTTATTATTAATAAGATTGTAGTTTGCATGTTAATAAGTAAAATAGTTTATATTTCAATTTTATTTACATATTTTTATCTATCGTTTATGTAAAATGGTAGATTATATTGTTAGGAATAATAGTGTTTCTGACCAAACAAAATATTTAGTTTCTTGTAAGTGGGTATTTATATTTATTTTTAACTTATAATCAGCTTTGTTATAAGTGAATTTCATTGTACTGAGATTATTGGATGCTGAATTACTAAGTTGTTTTTTTGTTATACTCTATTCTAGCTTTATTTTTTTTTTTTTTATAATTTTTATCAGTTTTATAGTTGAAACATTTAAGATTTGTATTTTTTTTTTTTTTTTTTGGTAGACATAATGCCAATTAGAAAATTGTCAGCAAAATATTATGTGTTACTTAGATAAATCATGAATAGATTACTTACAGAAAAATAAATATTTTTTTTTTACTCATAAATAATATATTTTTAGGCTGAGGCAACACAACAGTTATCATGTGAAAAATTTGAAGTTATGTCTGATAAAGGAAAAGAAGGTAAATGCTTTATTTTATTAGTATAAAATACAATATAGTTTTGTCAATTATATATATTATATATTTAGTAATCAATATTTTAATATTATATAATTCAAATATTCTAGAATTGATTGATTTTAAAGCAAGAAGAGTGTCAACTTTCAATAAAAACTTATTGGAACTTGCTGAGTGGGAAATAAAACATGCACAGGTATATTTTTTTAAATTTAATTCTGAAAACAATTTGCCTGTATGGTTTTCAAATATATTTAACTAATTTAATAAAAATTTAAATAAAACTATAGAGTTTTATCTATCTTGTTATATTGTCTATTATAAGAGTTAAACATTTATGGAATATTCATAGTTTATTTGTTATTTGTTTTTTTTTTTTTTAGCATCAAATAGACATTCTAAAAACTAGTCTTGAAATGATCAACAGCGAAGAAAAGAAGTCAACACTTAACGTCGAGGTAATTTCATAATTAATTTTATGATTTCTCACAACAAATGTGTACTGTTATTTTATGGCTGGTTTAATATACTTATATACAGTAGAATGTAGATTATTCAGTCTGTCATTTATTTGCATCAAGATTGTGGATATATTTAATTTTTAATATGTTATATTTTCAGTCAATTTACAAAAATATTTAATACAAAATATACTTACTACATACCTTAATTATTTACTTTTGAAAGTAATACTATGTATTATATTTAATTATTAGAGATAATGTTTTGATGACTTTTCATTATTTTTTTCCTTTAAGTACTTTTATTATGTTTCTATTGAATGATTCAAAATATAAAATTATTATTTTTATTTTATTTTATCCATTAATTTTTATTTACACAATGTACATGTTGAACATTTAAGTTCATAAACACATAATGTTTATTTTTTACATTTAAATGTGTCTTGATACTTGCATTGTATATTCATATAATTTAATTAGTTTATCTTAATAAGTTTATTAAAAAAATTTTTAAGTCATCTATCATATCTCTATTAATCATATATATTATATACATGTAATAAGTATATTAAGAAATAGTATATATTATTATATTATACATGCATGATAAATGTATAAATAAAATATATATATTTTATACGCACACACACATATATATTTCTTGTAAATTGATTATCCGTTGTATCTTAATCCTAATTATTTCAGATAATCAACGCTCTACTGTATATAATAGTTCTGCCAGAACTTAGTACAATTTATATAACTATTAATTGTTTTAAATTAAAACAGCCTTAATCATTATAATCTCTATGTATCCACCATTTTTTGTATTACTAAAATATTTATTGATTATTACAATTTTGAAAATTATATAAAAATATTATTTATAGTTTATAATTTATTTAAATATATACATTTATATTTTATATTTTATACTAGGAAATTAATCATTCCTTAAATTGATTATATTATTTTGTATTATTATTTATTAGTATCCACATTTATTATCTTTATATTTTGGAAAACAGTTTTTAACAAAATTAGCTCAGTTAATATGAATATCTTATCATTAATGTTATATACATATATGGGTATATAACATAATATTGTATTATAATATTATAACACAATATTATAATATAATATTTATTCTAAAATATTACATTACTGTTTTTTATAAAGTTGATGAAATTTTAAAATTCTGTCATTGTATGACAGATTTTAATTTTTCTATTTGAAGTTAAAGGCAAGATTAATGAGTTTTCAATTGATTTAATGTGTCTATAAAAATACATATATCACTTATAATTATTTTACCAAAACATTGTGTTATATACAATTTTTAATATCAATTTTACATTGCATATAATGCATATTGTGTTACTATGACAAATGATAGTTCAAATTTTCTTATTCAGTCAAACTGCCTTTCTCTCATACTAAATCAACCAATCGACTGTTGTATAATTTACATTTGTGCATTTAGTGTACCATTATCTTTCACTTGTTATGTTTTGTGTTGTTGTTTGCATACATGTAGTTGGCACGACGTTATCAGGGGAGCAATTGTTTTAATTTGTTTATGTCTATGAATTTAAATAATTTATTTGTGAGTTTCAATTAATGAAACATATTGGCATTGTGTAATTAAATTAACTAAGTCATTACAATTTTATATAATATATTATTTACTCAAAAGTATCAACTAATGACGTACAAATGTTTTGGATAACCTATTATGTAACAAAATAAAACTGGGTTTTAAAACAAATAGATGAATGTAATATTAAGTAAATAATGTTTATTGATTTTTTTTTACCTTTTCTATTTCTCATCTTATTTTTATAACTTACAAAGTGTGTGGAATTACAGATTTGAGAATCATCAGTTTTATTAATTCATATTTTAAAATAATATGATTTTTAATCATTGAAATATATTTGTTTTGTATTCAACGATTATATCATGTTATGTCATAGATATTCCCATTTGTTAAGGTCTTGTTGTTTATAATATAGTAATCATCAAGTATCACGGAGAACAAAACAATTTGTATTATAGAGGCATTTTTTAAATTTAGAATAAACGCATAATTAATAGTGAAGGTTATGGCTGTCAAAAATAGTTTCACTGTACTTTTATACAGCCTAATACCTAATTGGCTATCATGGGTTTTTTGATCTAAAGGTAGTCCATAAGTACTTACACTTTTTAAAATCATAAAATATTTTAAATTTATTAGTTTTTAACATTATAGCTTATAGTAAATAGGTAGTATACATAAGGTCTATAATAATATAATACCAATTAATGACTCACTATAATTGTTCATTAATAAAATTATCATGATATTAATAAAGACAAGCTATCACTTAATTTTGAAAATATATACCATGATTTATTTTATGATAACAATAATTTCTAAAATAATTATCTATAATTTGATTGAAAAATATTCTGTATTAGAGAATTGGCATCACTGCATACTAATTGCATAAAACCCATTAACTATTATAACTTCTATACTTCTGCAATTTGTGATCAAACCTCACCAGTCACTACTCACCACCCGGCACCGGCATCCAGCCAAGATGTTCTGTATATATTTTTTTAGCCCATTTAAGGTTTATGGATTTACTTTTGTTCTCATAAAAGTAGTTACTGTTCAAATTAAAAACCAACAAAGATAATTATTATGTACTCCAGAGGGCAGTGACAATAATGTAAGGCAAACTGTAAGTATTAAATGCTTCTAGTTGAATTTTTTTTTAACTGATAATATAATAATATATAATTATCAATTTCTAATTTTTTTTTCTAATGATAATAAATAATAAGATAGTATAATTTGTAAGATACACAAACTATCTTATTTGCAATTTAGGTATTAAGTTATT
The DNA here is from genome assembly GCA_009835225.1 of Aphis craccivora. Classification (NCBI taxonomy): domain Eukaryota; kingdom Metazoa; phylum Arthropoda; class Insecta; order Hemiptera; family Aphididae; genus Aphis; species Aphis craccivora. The sequence goes on from VUJU01001876.1 coordinate 29,252, forward strand.
GTAATAATTTTTAGTCATTAACTATTTTAAATAACCTTTGAAATTTAAATTTTGATCAATGAATGGATTGATTTCATTAAAATGTTTTTTTATTTTATTGTCTGAAGAAATTTTTTTTAGAAGTCGAATGTTTCAATTTTCAACTTTTTTTGATTTAAATTTAAATTTATTTTTTGTGTTTGATTTAGTTTGCAAGAGTAAAAATAAAAGTATTATCAGTATTTGTCAAAATAATTGAAAATAAAAATAATTGTTTGGCAACTATGATATCTGAAATATTGGGCTGTATTCTCTCACAATAATTATTTATATTGTACAATGTTTTATTTATTTATTTGAATTTGAATTTAAAACTTCCATTCCAGTAACTTACTCAATGATGAGGTACGCTAATAGATAATCAATTTTATAACAAACTAACAGTGATTTCTTAAACTTATTTAAAAGATTTTTTTTTTATTTTGCTATATATTATATATGCAAGGCTGGGCATTAACAAATTAAAAGTTAAAATTAAGTTAAAACGTTAAGTTAATTTCGTTAGTTTTTTTTTGAAGTTAACTTTTAACTTTATAAGATACTTTTTTATAAAGATTAACGGGTTAACTTCAAGTTAATTTTATTCAAAAATATTTAAATTAAGTTAATTTTAGTCCAAACAATAATGCAAATTTTTGAATAGTATTTTTAGAAAAGTAGGTTTTTGATAGCTAGTTAATACTTTGATATATGATTTTAAACTTCCCCAGTAATTTTCTTGTGCATAAAGAAAAATTATCTAATAAACATCATTATATGTTTGGAATTTTTTATTTTGAAAATTAGAAAATTTTAACTTTAAATTAAGTTAAGTTACTTTTTTTTCAAAGTTAACTTAAAGTTTAACTTAACGAGTCAACGAAAAAAAATATAATTAATTTTTAATTTAACTTAACTTTATTATTTTAAAATAACTTAAAATTTTTAAAAAACTTAAAAAAATTTGTTAACTTACCCAGCCTTGGCCATATGAGTAAGTAATCAAATAATCTAACTCATTCTAGGTTTTGAATAGAGTTGTTGTTATAATAGTACTCAATATGTAAATAACAGTTTCAAATAAACTTTTGACCTCTACTATAAATATTCAACAAACATTTAAATTTTGTCTTGTGTTAGTGTTACTTTACTTTTCCGTTTAAACCATGTATTGCAGTATACAATTTTAGGCTTGATTAAATTTTATTTTGATAAAATTAAGAGTTAAATACATCAATAATGTGTAAAATATTTATTATTAAATATCTTATTTTTGTAATGAAGGAAAATAATAAAAAACTATAATTTCAATTCACATATTGTTATTATAATTTTGTTTTTATTAAGATATTATTGTTTACTGCTTTAATACATTAAAATAATAAAATACCACAGAAAAAACATAAAAGCAAGTTGACGAGTGTTCAAATCTTAATTTATGAATGTTATTGAACCCAGTGAAATGATGTAAATTTGAATTGCGATATAATATTAGATAGAAAATATTACACAAACATAACAGAACAATAATATAAACTATAAATTAAAAAAAAAAAAATAATAATAAAAATATAAATATAAATAACACCCACAGCAATATAAATGAAAACAATAAAAACAAATTTAAACAAAACAAAAATGAGTAATAATTTAAAAAACTAAAATATTTTTAACACTTTTTTTTGTCTTAAGTATTATAACTTAATTTTTATATAGAAATAAATATAACACAATTTGTCTTATACTTTGTAAATGAATCACTTTAATGTCATTTATAAAAATTACATTACATATTATAATATATATTATATGTTCTAAATTAATAAAATATAGAGTAAAATAGTAATTTTTGGTTTTATTAATATCTTTAGTATAATCAAACCAATATTTTAAATTACAATAATGCAGTCTGGTCAGTACCTGTAAATCAATTTTCCAGCGTTATAATAATTGTTATTTTATACGTTGATCAAAATGATTATAATTATAATATTGTGGATATAATTTGATAACTTTTTTCCAGTTGACATAAATTGGTATAATAGTTAAGATGACATGAGTGAAAATATGTGGTCTGATCTTAATTTTAAAATATTGAATTATCATTATTTAGCGTGAAATAAGTTGATAAAAATAAATTAACTTATGGGTAAAATCATCTGTTAGAGGTAAATAACAATTATATATTCATATCATAGAAACATCCTAATTCTTGACTTTTTCTCAACATTTTGTAAATATTTTAACATACTTAATTTTATAAATTTTTAAAGATTTGATGTATTTATTTGAAGAATGTTCTGTAAAGATATTAATTGTTTTAATTATAATTTTAATATGTAAATTATTTAGAAATCATTATACAAAGTAGAAAAATTTAAAAACTACTTTTTAAATTTTTATTTTAATACCATTATATTTTCAGAAAATTACTAATAAATAATTTTTAGTAGGAAAATATGATGATCATTCAAAAAAGATGTTTATAATTTCACAGGGCACTAGTCAAATATTACAAGAAAATCTCAAGATTTGAAAATATTTTCTTTAAAATTTTCAAAAAAATGATTTTTAATAGCCATTGTTAAAGGAAAGAATAGGGGTTAGTATGCTTTTGGAATTACCTTATACTGAAGAACATATTATAATCGTAATTTTGTTTTGTTTATTGATATAGAGAAATAATTTTAAAATTCTATTTCATGATTGATTCATAATATGAATAGTTGAACAACTTAAGTATTCTGTTGGTAAATAGATTTATTATAATATAATATGGTATTGGGCAATTTAAAATGTGTCATAGCAATAACACACAAAAACAAAATTTCACGCTAAATAATGATACATTATAATTATTTAAATTATTATATAGTAGTCATAATAAATATAACATAATATATAATAAATAATATAATATTAGATATAATTAATATTTATACGTCGGTTAATACCTATATATTTAATTTTTTTTATCACCTAATATAATTATTGTCAAACAAATCACATTCACTCATATTTTTACCAAACGTATAATTTTTTTAAATAATTTCTTCATCTGAAATCAATATGCGTGTGTGTTCATTTGCATGGATGTTACGGTCAACCAATTTTTGTGAGTGCACCAAAGGTTCGTCATACTCACCACTAGAAGAACGACTTTTATAAAGTACAGGACCTGTATATGGTGTTGCAGCATTATCTAACAATATATTATTACTTCCTTCTTGTAAGCGTACTGAACATAATCTAGACCGAGCTGATAATTTTAGTCCACTACTATCAGAGGAGTCTGTTAAAGATACAGAGTTTTCAAAATATGATGACAATTCTGGTTCTGATATTAGAGATTCTGAACTTTTAGTAGTCATTGGTTGTTTACTATATTTAGTGAAGGAGCGAACTCGTTTATCAGAGGAATCAGTATGGGGTGAATGACATTCTTGTTGGTCTGTATTAAGGTCGTTATTTTTGATAGAACATGAACATGTAGAACAGTGTCGTTGAGTTAACCGCTCTTTGACTCTTTCTTCTAATACTTTTGCCAGGATTGCTGCTGAAACACTGTTTACAGGAGGTGTTGAGCCTTCTTCAGAGTCTCTTGATGACTTTGTATCTTTATCTAAAAAAATAACAAAAATATTATTCTTTGTTATTATATAAGCATTTATACACTTTTGAAATTATGTTTACATTTTTTACTGTTATTAATTAGTGTTGGTATTTGTGTTTGGACTAGATAGTGCAATCAGGATTCATACAATAAATGAACTAATCTTATGCATATCAATTGTGCTATTCTATATTTCTATTATGATTAACCCAGACAGATACAATACATTAAATCAACAGGACATAATATGTATAAATTAATATTAATGATCAGGATGTATAAATGAAACAGTTTTGGTAACATACCGAGACATTTTGTAACCTCCATGCACTCGTTCGATATATACTTTTTTAATGGTTAAAAAAAAAAAAAACAGTAAAATGTTTTTAAAATTTTTATATAATTTTTATATACATAAATTTACTTGAATCAGAATAATTAATTAAAAATCTAAATTGAAAACTGTTGAGTATATTACAATAATTTAAATTATCAACTATTCGAGAAATAATTATAAATAACATAGTGTAAGTTTTAACTGTTAAATATGTCAATTATTTCAATTTGTCATAAGATGGCTTACATCAAAACATATTTAACTATTATCTCTTGTACTAAGCGCCTTGAATTTCAATAATTTATCCCTTTGGAAACTGTATTAATATTAAAAAAAAAAAATCCAACACTCATTACATTATAATAAAAAATGAAAAATATTTTAAAAATTACCATTACTCAATGAATAAACCATTGCTGTTGGAGGAAATGTAGGAATTGGTACTTTTATAGTTTTTCCTTCTGATTTCTGTGCTATGTTACCATTGCCATCTGACAATCTTCGTTGTTTGCTAAAAATATAACTTCGAACTTTGGACTGTATTTCACTTGGCAGCTATAAACATAATAAATATATTATAACATTTGTAAAACAACAAATATATAATTTTGTACTTACTACCTGTGTTATACATTTAAATGTTATAAGTAGTGTAGTTATTTAAAATTATATTTTATAATAGATTAAGCTTATGATAGTATGCCACAAAGAAAAGTTGTGTTTTTTAAAAAAAAATTAGGTAAGCACATAAACATTTGATAAGTGAACATTTTTAAATCTATGTCCAGGTTACTAATCTCAAGTATTCCACAGATTTTTTTTTAATAACCTAATACTTTAATTATTTAAATAGCCGTTTGTATAGCTGTTTAATGTTTATTTAATTTTTAATGAAACTAATTTATATTTTTGTAGTTTTTTTAATAAAATAATAGCATAAAAAATAAAAAATTTAATATACATTTATAATAATTATTATTTCAATAATACATTAATTGTTCTAAAATGTATAGTTATTTATTTACATTTAAATTAAGGTGTCATGAAAAAAAAGTTGAAAATATAGCGAAAATACATTAACACCTATACTAAATCATGAAACTAAGATGCTAACTAAGATCATAAAACTCTTAAATTATTTACATCACATTTCTTCTTCTTAAATAAATACTGAATAAAGATGACTATAAATAAGCGTGTGATATAATAATGACTATTATAATAATGAAATTTACTTACGTTATCATACTTTTGAGAAACAAAATGGGATGGCTTACACTGAAGTAGTTGGATAGCAATATTTAGATCATTTTTATACCTCTCCTGTAATAAATAAATGCACACAATTGAAAATATATGTAATTAATTATAGGCAAATATTATTGGATTTACAATAATGACATAAACACAACATAAAATATTGTATCTAAAATGATATAAATGATTATAGTTGTGCATAAAATAACATAATTAAGTAAATAAAAGTTTGCTTAAAAAAATATTAATAATTTAATACAATTTTTTAAAAATTTTCTTAAAACGTTGACCGTGTACTGATGCCAATTGGCATCATGAGGATGATTCAGCAACACGTTTCCAATATATTTAAAGTAATTGGTTTATAATTTCCTAAGTGTTGCTGAGTGTTATTTTATTATTATTTAGCGTGATTAAATGCACATTTTAAAATATGTAATTATTGTATTTATACTTTGTTTAACAAATGGCTATATAGGAGTGATTTGTTATGTTATTTTTAGAAAAGAGACATAATATGTATGAGGGGCAAGAACTGCAAAAAGATATACACTGTAATAATATTAATAATTTTAAAATACAAAAATACATTTCTATTTACAGACAGTACATATGAAAAAAAATTGATTTATCTTTACTTAAGAGGATGTCGCACCCACATGAGTTTTCTCCATTTTACATATGTACGACATAGTGATAATTAACATAATTATGTGCATTTTCATATATTTAATATTTTTTATACTCAAAACTCACTTAAAAATTAAAAAAAACAAACGAGAGAACACAGAAAATGTTCTTTCCTTAAAGTTTGATAATAGGACAATTCACTCTAATATCAAAACTAAAGCACACTATTGAAACTGGTGAACAAAAATTTACTATATCGTAAGTTTATAAGACAGAAACTACACATACGAGTGCAACATCCTCTTAATAAAGGTTTCATTAGTAATTAAATGAAATTATTTTAAATAATATGAGTTAATATCTTGATATAGTTTTTATAAGAAGTTCTGAATTTTAATTTGTTTATTATTTACCACCATTTTTTATTAGTTAGTTTATTTTTTAAATGTTGTGGATATCGAGTATTTTGTTAAAATATTTATTTTATGGTTTAATTAATTTGTATTTTCAATAATTTTTTAATACATTTTTATAGTTTTAACTTACATTTTCATCATTCAGTTGGTTCACTTGAAGTTGTTGGTCAACCAGTTTTTGAGATATTATTGTAATTTCTGAGTTTAATATATTCTTTTCTGATTCAGTTTTATCAACAAGTAACAATAATTTATCCTCAAGACTTTGGTTGACACGTTGAACTCTTTTATGTGATTCCAATAACCTAAATAAAAAGAAAAAAAAATTATTTACAAAACATATTATAGCCAATAAATATACATATCAACAATTTATTATTTACAATAACCATTTAAGTATAAAGTCTAATGTTTTCAATAGACATGTCTATTTTCAAAACATTCATTAACAGTTATTTATATTACCAGTTCACACTTAAAAGTGCTTATGTAGGTTCATTATGGACCTTACTGTATATTTATGAAGACAAACATTCAAATAAATTATGAACTTAATGCTGTCTAAATAATTTATTGATAAAGTATGAAAAATAAAATTTTACCTTAAAAAATTTACAATAATAATATGTTGTAATTATTTATTCATATTAATATTATAACAAAAATAAATAGGTAGTTACCTAGAATATTTGTCCTGCCATATTAATATTTCATCAGTTAGTGCAGCATACTCGCCATGAGGAAATTTTTCAGCTTCACAGAGAAAATTAGTCTCCATGTTGACAATATGATTTTCTCTTTCTAATAGTTTTTGTTTTAAATTTTCAATTTCAGCATGTAAATGTAAGCTAGTCTGCTCGCAGCTACAGTCCTAAATATGAATATATTATTATGTTTGATTAAAATAAATGTATTTATTTATTAACTAAAAATAAGCTACAAGCGATTAAAACAAACAATTGTGATTGTGTAATAAATTATTGGTTGAAAATTGTATATGAAAAAAATGATTTTGTTGAATGGATTTTCAAATGAAAGTATTTTATGCTATGTAATAAACTAATAAGCTATTAATTAGTAAGTAAATACCCAGTTATTAGTAAAAACTAACAATCTATACCTAATATAATAAATTTTAATATGCAATATGCATGTACCCAAGGAACATGATTATTATAATTAATAAGTAGACTATATCATTTAGACGCCAAGAAATTTAATATAAATAATGATGTATCGGGGAAAATCAAAATTAATTTACAATCACGGACATTTGGACATATGGTTTGGAAAAGAAATATTCCAAGGATTAAGTTCTGACTAGATACTAAATCAAAGGTGCATCGACTTGACATAATCGAGATACATTTGGGACCTCAATCGGATAGTTGAAAACAAAAAAAAAAAAAAAAAAATATATGAATAAAACTAGATAGGTATCTGCTTTCAACGGAAATATGACACACACACACACAGCCAACGGCCAACTACCCGCCGTGTGCAATCGTCGAGCCCATCGTAAGACCGTCACGGCCACACAGGATTATTGTTATTATTATTATTATTATTTTTGTTGTTGTTGTACTCACATTTTTGGCTGGGGCGCGCACGGCCATCGGTGCTTAAAAGTGCTCGAGCGGTGTGACGAGGATTTCCGCAGCAGTCGGCGACGGGACCAACAGTGACCACCGGCTACCGTCGGAACGGGGACGACGACGGCGACGAATAACGCGCACGTCCGAACGTCGACGTTCGGTGTCCGTGTGTGACGACGAGCGCCGCCGTGACGAGAGGAGCACGTCGAGGCGGCGGCGATCACAAGCGCGCACGTACACGTGCGCGCGCAAAGGGCTGCCCAGTAGGACGGACGACCCTGCGGGATCGACGGCGGCGGCGACGATCGTGTCAACGCCGCGAAACGACGAAACGAATATTATGATCGGATAATGTCGTTTTTAACAACAACGCACACGGTATCGCGGTCGTCGGTGTTGTTGTTTTTGTTGTCGTCGTATCACTATAATAGCGAGAAAGGTTTAATGATATTAATATATCAGAGCGGAGCTGGTGATAACGCGCGATACCGAATAGTACTACGACTGCACGGTCGTATTATCGCGGTATCCGCGGTATATTGCCCGGGCGTACTATGTCGAGCGTATTGCAAATTGCAATATTATTATTCTTGTCGTTGTCTTGATATTGTTATTGCGTTGACGCCGTTCGCGACGTTGACGATAAAACGGTTTTTGAAATCCACCTCGGTTTTTTTTTTTCCCGGTAAATAGAATAAAACCATTTTCCGGAAAGCCAAAGTAAACGGACGGCCCGTGCTTTTACGACCGTTTTAAACATTACCGTGACATGGACGCAGCTCAAGTATAGTCGGGTCCGGCAACTTAATATTTAGGGCTGTGCACTGAAAAACCTTTAAAAAAAAATGCAATATACCTAAAATGTTAAAAACTGTTGTATAAAATGCACTTAAAATAGTTAATCTAATTTTTAAATTTATATTGATATTATAGGATGTTATTACGTTAGTGGGTACATTACATTTTACAATTTTACATGCATATAAATGTTAATTGAATTTGAATGTTGTACGATAATTCACCTGAATCATTTTTAAAATTTTTAAAAATTGTGTAAAACAAAAAAAAGGGTTGACGAAATGTAATAAAAAATCCGAAAATGAACTTAAAAAAGGATTCATATGACCTACAAATGTAAACATAAAAATTAAAAACGTCAACAAATGCAAAATGAAAGTTTCATCAATGGATTCGTTGTTAGCTAATTCAAATTGCGTAAGTACTTACAAAGCAAAATGTTTTAAAATGACAGAAAAAAAATGCACTTTCCACAGCCCTTATCATACGTTCCTAATCACAGACTCAAAACAATAACAAAATAATAGCCAGCAATAAAATATTTTGGGCTCTTAATATTATTAATTATTATACTGTGGCTGTATCAGTGTATCACATTGGTAGGCAGGTGATGATTTCGCGGTAGTCGTATTATGCAGAAAATAATATTGTATAGGTAGTTCTCGATTTCTCATACCTATTTGCATTTCGTGAACGTCGATCCTCTGACGTACCTATACGGAAACATAATGACAAATTGACAACAATAATAATTCATTTTTAATGAAAGTTCAGACATTTGACATAATAAATGAGGTTACAATGGTTGCACATATGTATTTTACAATCTTCTACAATTACAGTGTACTGACTGTAGGTACCTATCTAATATAGGTCGATCGTGGGTTTTTATGCAATAGTTGTACCGTTTAAATTGTTTTTCTTTTAATATGAACCTATATTTTATAGACTTAAGTCAAAAATCTTTACGAAATAGTTTTAAGCTAATAATAAAATAATTTGGTAGGTATTTATAAAATATGTATTGCTTTTTTAAGTAGAATCGTAGAAAGTGAATTATTTTGTTCATAATCGTGTCGAGCAATTTTATTGAAAAAAAAACATCTTCTTCACATTTAAGTTTTTACCTTTAGGCTATAAAATGTAGATGCATAATTGTTTATAAAATTAACGTGTTACTCTTTAGTGCGGAAAAGTCTGTGATTTAATCATAAAATATCATTCATATACAATTTGATTTAAGCGTTCAGTAGAATAGTATGATAAGATGAAAGTCGACGTGGTGGTTTGCACTCCTTTTGCTGACGTTAACGAATAACAACTGTTGGTACTTATTGTACCTAATCGTAATTCGTAGGTAATAATTGGCATTCATCCATTCAGATATTTTACATAAATTACAAATATATAATATTTATTTTATGCAATGGAGTTTTACGACGTGGAGTTTTTGAGTTATTTCCATGGGCATAGACGGCATAGTCATATCTCCTATAATACTCTTATTATCTCGTTTCCGTGGTCCTACTAATATTGTCCTATCAAGGACAATCCGAAAATCGAGTTTCTGTTTTCGCCCATCCTCTTTATCACGTCATCGCTGATCACGATAAGAACACTTAGTCACTCTATATCCGTCGTCGACGATTTCTACTCTACACACTACATACGAGGTCGCCTTCTCACCCAGCTGATCGAACAGACTGCGTATAATGTATAATATAATAAACACATACCGGATGATCCATTAAACGCAAGACAATCATTATTTCAAAAATGATTTTAGTTTTAGAAAATAATTTTTTTTTACATAATTATATATGCTAATACCTACTAATAATTTGTTGAAATGGTTACTGTATTTTTCTAAATAGGTAATATAATTGTCATTATATTTTTAAAAATGTTTTTAACAAAAATCCAATTCCTAACCTTAGTCCTTAAGATTCCACGAAACAAACTTTAGGAAACACTGATCTAAAGTTTGAATACCTACGTTTATAAGTATACAAGTTCACTTTGCTACATTATGTCTTTCTATATTAGGTAGGCAATTATAATATAATATAATTTATATTTATAATTCTGACTTCCTAGTTTATTTACGCTTTAATAGCGTTTAAACTCTATGTTTTTAAAATTCAGAGCAACTGTATAAAAATAAATAATTTTCAAAATATTTAAAAAATATATAGTTGTATAAAGTTGAAATACAATACCTTAAATATACAGCTACATAATGTTATTAAATTTCTCATCAAATTTCGTCGGTTCTCAGATAATTTAAATAAGTTCCTAGAATAATAATAGATACCTAGTACCTACACAATATTGTGCTCACAGTTTTCACCACTAATAATAATTACGAAAATCAACTTTCTAATGTTCCACATATTATGCGCTTAGTTTTCAATCAATAGATCTCGAACAAAACTTTTAAGATAAATTAACTACTCTCAAAAGTGTTTTCCAAGAACAACACATTGTACACTTAACAATTACTCGTTTCAATGCACCCGTAAAATAACTTACGTGAAATACTTAACCAAATTAGATTTATTGTGGTCATTTATATGTGGTCAAACTTATATTGTCTAATCGATTCTTAGTTATACTTTAATTAACAAAAATAAAAATAAATAATAATTATATAGTTTTATAGAACAACAAAAATAAATCTACAAATTAAATATTGATATAAGAATATTGAATTATACATTAATACCTAATGGAAAAAGATAAATACAAATTCGAAATGTACTCAAATTATTTCTAGACGAATCAAAAATGTAAAGTCAAATTAATATTTAAAATTTTTAATGCAACAGAAGTTGTGGTATAATTACTAATTAAAATATTCGAGGGAATTTATTATTATACTTTTACTATATAGTAATTATACCTAGTATTATTGTAAGTTATTTTATATTTATATAGTTAATAATACGATATATCCTATGAACTTAAAGTATTTTATATTTTAACCTATTATTATTGAAAAGTATTATTATTGTGTCATTTTTAATTAAAACAAATTAATACATTTTTTAATAAAAAAATAATTCCTGTACATTTTGTAAATTATTCTAGTTAATAATAGTAAAAGAATGTTAATTAAATATTGTCTTGATAAACAAAAATGATTTAATAATAACAAGTCGGTACTTTAACTATGTTTTTTTTTTTGTAATTAGTAAAAATAAATGCAGTTAAGTATTTAAAAGAATTATAATATATTTATTTATAATTTGGAATATGTCATTTTATAAAATTCCAAGAAAAATTAAAATACCTAATCGATAAAAGTGTCCTATACTGTTATTGAAAAGATATAATTAATAATCTTACTATAGTTGTTAATATTAATATGTAAATACGTTGTGGATTTGCAATTTTCTGAAGATCTTGGTAAATACCGAAAAAAATACCTTTGTTACCATGTCATATATTTTAACATAAAAAGATTTTTCTGAAAATTTTGAATTACTCTTATAAAAGAAACAACCATAATATTGTCCATACCAGTATATTACAAATATAATAATAATCCATGTATAAAAATATAAAATTAAAAACTACAGATTGAATAATAAATTTATTTTCAACGTAAGGTATATTTTACATTATAGTATTAGTATACACATATATAATATAAATATATATATATGTATATGGTATTGTTAATACGGATAGAAACAAAACACAATCAATCATACAATTAATCATATTTTTATATTATACGATATCATCGCATAATTTATTTTGACTTTTGATCGGTTTTTATTTAGATAATTTAAATATTATATTAATAGGTACATTATAATATGTACGGGTAAAATAATAATTAATGTACTTTGTAATAGGTACTTATACCATTATTTTACGCAATAACTAACGGTCTTATACATTTTACATAAACTTTAGCAACTAAAGACCATTAGGCATTAATCATTAGGTAATAATAATAAATAATAATTATTATTTTATAATACCCCCATAAATTATAATATTATGTATATTGTATACATAATACACATGAGTATAATATTATGATGATGATGATTTTCAAAACTACGGCGACACATGATTTACTATAGCGTTACTTCATCTGATGTAGGGAGTATTTATTAAAACAATACCTATTCATAATAACGCTTGACTTTATATTTTAGATGATTAAAACCAGTAAGTTCAGCTAGTTGTCTTGTAACTTTTGCTTAATAAGTCACAGCCGTACTACTACAGAACAGATTTAATTGTGTGTTGAAAAATAAATAAAAACATAGCGTTACAGTGACGTATTTGAGGGGGGCAAATGACCCTACCCCCCCTGACACTTTCTTTTTTACTTTTTTACGTAAGCACTGAGCTATAATCAAAAGTCCATTATTATTATTATTAGGTATTGTGTATTATGACTAGGACTAAATTACATTAGACAGTTTACTAAGATTATCTATAATATAACAAAGTTATGTTATGCGTTATAATATGACCACATATCACTGATAATTTTATTATTTTGTTATTTTTTGCGTTTGATTCACTTTTTCAACTTAGGTTAAAAATTTGGTCCGAAAAATATATAATAAGAAAATATACAAAAATCTCTCACTGTTACAGTATAAGGAAATTCGAATGCAATACCTACTGTATTAGTTGTTAGACACTGGTTATAATTTATAATATAAAATAATAAATTTAATAGTCAATAGTCTTAGTAAAAAAATAATTATATTACAAGGTCAATATTTTATTTTTTTTGTAACAGCAAACGAAGGGCTATATACTATGCTATATTATTTTATATTATAATACTATTTTTAGGTTTATAAGTTTATAACTGTATACGAGTTTGAACCAGTGTCTAACAACTAATACAGCATTGCATCCAAATTTTTTTGTATTGTAACATTTAGAGATTTTTTTTTATTTTTCCCCCCTCCCCCCCTGAAAAATAATCCCAAGTACGCCGCTGTAGCGTTAAGTATAATATATTATATTATTTTAGCCAATGTTAGACAATTTAAAAATTGAAGAACGCAATTTATAAGACTAAGTTTAACTATAAATAATAAATATCATTAAATTGAGTTGAATTTTAGTATGCGACCTTATGGTCATTGCAGGCTTCTTATGAAATTATACGTTTGTGTGTTAAGCTATATTATATAGGTATTGTGCAATATATAGTAAATATTGAATAAAATATAGGTTGTTGGCTATTGACGCTATTGTATAAAATGTAATATTTTTTTGTGGGCTGTTATATGTTAAGAAAATAAATGAGAAATATAAATTTTACGATACGATTACCATAGAAGAATAATGCTTAAACCTCAAAAGTGCTTTATATAGTTTATTTTGTAGGTACCTGTGTCTTATACAAGTTAACTCATTGGCGTGATTTCTTATCCAACTATCCAAGTGACCATAAGCGAGTAGGTAGCAATATAATATAATAATATACCTAGGTATAACGATACTGTACACGCGAATGCTTTTTGCAGTTTGCAGCTTGGTCCGATTTGGAATGTTTATAAGTAACCTCAAGAAAACAGACAATTTACAAAGAATAATTTTCACTATAATATGTAGATACCTATATCACGTCAGGGCGTCAGGCTGCAATATATTTTACTTTTTATGCTAAAAATGTAATGTTTATGCCTATTAACGAATTTGAAATAAGAATACGTAAATTTCATTTGATATAATATATTGGATATGTAACTACACGTCATAATGTCATATTATATTATATCACTACAATAGTACAATGCTCTCATACTTAAAATACAAACGTATATATTAAAATATATAAGTCGATTCACAAGTATACAGCAATACCATTGTACCTACCTATTAATTTGTATATATATATATATATATATGTCTGCGGGTTTTAACTATTTTTTATTAACTTTTTTCCACTTCACGCACTGTATTTAGTGTGTTTGTGCATATATATATATAGATATAGCGCTATAGCCACCCGAAGTGTAAATAATGCAGCGTAGAAAAAAGTGTATAAATACATACTAATATACTGTATGTATGTATATATGTATACGCTGCAGGTGTTTTTACTATATTATATATTTTCAAATTACAATGTCAATGTTGTGATGAAAACGGTCTTTTTCTTTTCATTGATTTTTCTCTCGAGCTGTGCACAGATATAGCTATGTATATACATTATAATTTATAAATATATATATATATATTTATTTATATACACTGTAGGTAGAATTGAAAAATAATTTGATATTAGAGTAGAAAGCGAACGATGAACGTAGGTAGGTATACAACGGAATATCAACGTTCTGCGTATATATATAATATATATAAATGCAGTATATTATGATGTTTATTAAAATACGAACAAAATACAGAAGCTAAAGGTAAACGCTGCAGTTTATTTTCCCAGAAATGGTACATTTTGTCATGAATTTTTTAAAATTATTATTTTATAGTTATTGGTTGTTTTATTATTTTACAAACAATTTAAAAAAAAAAAAGTTTGTGAATCGCATCTCTTATACAAGTATAATAATGATGCAGATTTTTATATTTCTAATAAGTTAATGATAATTTTAATTGAATTTGTTTGCATCAACGATATTGACACGTCGGTTACCTATACAATATATTTACCAAAAGAACTTCAACCTTTGTTTGATTGGTTTGAGGATAATTACATTGGAAAATGAAATTAATAAGAACATGGATGAAGACTCGTTAGATTTCCACCATCGATTTGGAATTTAAAAGAATGAACTAGAAGGTTAAAACATATTTGTTTCAATTGGAATAAGGATGATCCCTTTTAAAACGTTAAAAAAATATTAAAATTATTAAAAATAATTTAAGAAACAGCTACACGAGATATTTTACCATGTTTAAAAAGTGTAGAACATAATATATCGTTACAATAATAATGTTTTACATATATTTTCAATTGTATTTTTTTTAAATCAAATATTTTTTAATCAACTTAAGTAATTTACACCAAAGCATTACACCGAACGGCCACGCCAAAATGTCCCGGATCCTATTTTGTCCATTCTTCTTTAACGTAATAATATATTATATAACATAATAATAATAAAAATAATATTAATACTAATATTATAATACGTTATAAATGTAATTACATATAGGACATAACATACTAATACTATTTACAGCTAGCATGGTAACACCCATTTTTCTTTTAATAATAAATTTATTCAAATTCTGGTTTTAGGAATTTTTAAAAATACTTATTTTAAAACTTTTTAAGATTTAATTTACTACCAAAAACTACCCCTGAAGTTAAAAGTCGAAACATTTTTATTGCCCCAAAGATGATGACAAACACATAAAAAACCACATATCAATGTAAAATTAATAATATACATTTATCGCTTTGCATCTAAAATAAATAATTTATAAACTATAAATATATTATTATACTTACAATATTATATTATACGCTATAAATATCACATTTTTTTTTTATTAAGATTCGAGATCAAAAAACAAAACAAAAAATAAAATAAAATAAAATATTTTGAAAATCACAATCTGATGCTTTTTTTGGGGGGAGGGGGTGGAGATTTATGTTTACAGTGGAGTTGGAACACATGCAACGTATAGACTTAAATCCGATAAAATAACTTTATATTATATTGTATTTTTATAGTGAACCGTTCCTTTTATAAGTGAAAAAGCCGTAGGTACTCCATATATATATATATATATATATATATATAACTATATATAATATAATATAGCTGCTGGACTGCCGGATTACTGCCGAACACTGCGATGCGAAGTGAAAACAAAAATATAACGAAAAATGTGCTGCTGTCCCTCATCATGTCCTCGCTGCAGGAAATAATGTCATTTGCAGAGCACCGTACAAAATAAGCCGCTGCGAGGGAGAGGGTTAATAATCCAACCCCCGCGAGAGCTGCTGCGATCACGGATTTGACTGCTTTTGCAGTAGTGCTCGCGCGTGTAATTGAATAGCATATCGATCTTTGGACCATCACTGATAACGGTATGGTTCGAGTAATCTGGGATAATGTTATATATAATGCCGTGGACGTTAGAGTCCATGCGAGGGTATGTAGTGAGGGGATCACTCATCCGTGTTTATGTTTTTATACTTATTTTTTTTTTCCAATAAAACGTATTTCGCGTTTTTCCTGACATTATTATACTGTGGGTGTGCATATGAGTGACTTGTATAATTCAGTTTATACTGTTTATAGGTGGGTAGTGGACATTGAATAAGTAAGTGAAACTTTACTCCAACTATTCGATCTGTGCTGTACTTATTTAGTATTGTTCCACAATATATGCAATATTATGCAACGTTATAATATCTATATACCAAATTCATATCTATATTAACTTTAATACATTTATTCTTTGTTATCTATTAACTTCTAACTAAGTCATATTTTTTATGACTATATGTAATATATGGATTACTTTTGATTATTAAGGACTTGAAATAATGAGTTAATGTCTATAAATTATATAATATATTCTGTTGATAAGATTGTGAATAATATTTAGGGATGAGCTGTTTGATGTTATTTATTATTATACCAATTGAATAATTATATATTATGGAGTTATAAATTATGTTTATGTATTTTTTGAAATGTTTTATTTTTTTAGATTCTGAACGAAGTGATGAATGTATTGATTTTACAATGATGTGTGTGCTTTTTTTTTTTTTTTTTGTGTCTGTGTACAGCATAACTAGTCGAAATAATGCTCCAATTTTAAACTATGGGGGTGGTTCCGATGTGAAAGTGAATATCCTTGGTGAATTATAAAGGTCAAAAGTAGTTAACATTTTCCATCAGTTTTCAAAAAATCGAGAAAAACAAAAAAAAAATGACGGAAAAACGGGAATTTTTACGCAAAACCAGTTTTCGACCAAATCGATTTTTTTCTATGGTTGTAATTCAAAAACTAATCACTGTAAATACTTGAAATTTTCACCAAATGTTTATGTCAGTGTTATCTATATACAGTTAAATTTTCATAAAATTTTAACTTTTTTAGAGTTATTTATAGACCACTGCAATTTTCGATTTTTTTGAGAAATTTTTTTTAAAGTGTCGATAAAAAATTTTTGGATGACCAAAAAGTTTTGAAAATTTAATACAAG
>VUJU01001877.1:3646-47031 GCA_009835225.1 Aphis craccivora
TCACTAATGTCCAGGTGGTGTGTGAATAGGTATTTAATTGAATACGGATAATATACCTATTATTGTCAATACGGGTAAAGTGTCTTTCAATATAAATGGTCATTGTGGCTATTTAGAGTCGGCGACATCCTGGCGACTCGAGCGAATATGGCATTTTATATACAAAAGTATATTCATATAAAGACATTATAATGTCATCTAGTTCCAAAAGTATCCACTAATTCGACGCTAGTAATGCTAAAAGGGAAGTATCCCCCGAACACCGCCTGTTGTACTACATTTCGCAGTCAATCCCCCACACCCTCCAACCTTGTCGTGTTCAGTCCTGTATATCTTAGTCCGTGATATTAGTATATTACACTTTTCCTTAATTTTTATATGGCAGTTAAAACTTAAAAGTTAAACTAAATTTAAATACATATCTAATCATTATTTATTTCAATCAAGTTGATATATTTAAGTCATATTAGTTAGTGCGTTTAAATTTTTGTCTACTAGTTGTTATTATCTGGAAAAACTTGCATTAGTTAAACTAACATCAGCAAAATTTAGTTTCGATAATTTGGTAGGTAGGTACATTTATCTATTTACACTTAAAAGGTACTTAATATCTTATTTAAATTAAAACTGTTATAGGATATGATATATTTTCTTCATTCAGTTAAAGACAAGAGTTTATTGAAATATAATATTATGTATGGTAATTGCTAGCTAATAAGTTAGAATAAAGCAAAATGTTTAATTAGGCTCACTCATTGTACATTTGTACCTTACCTGTCTAAGATTTCATATTTCAATTTAGCTTTTTCATCATAGTTCAATATGTATTATGCAGTTATTTAATTTTTACTTTGCCTATTGATTTAAATTTAAACTGTTATAGGATATAATCTATTTTCTTCAATCAGTTATATACAAAAGTTTATTAAAATGTATGGTAACTAATTAGAATAAAGCAAAATGTTTAGTTAGTCCAAATGTCATTATACATCTATACCTGTCTAAGATTTCAAATTTCAAATTAGCTTTTTCATCACAGTACAATGTGTATTATTCATTTAGGTATTTAACTTTTATTTAGTTCATTGATTTAAATTAAAACTGTTATTGCATATGATCTATTTTCTTCAATCAGTTTCAATTGCTATTATAGATAACTTAGAAAATCTATTTGGTAACATGGTTGACCTTATGTAGGTGTTTATTCGACGCATTGCTGAGAATGTTCTCTCACAAGATGCGGAACTCGTTGGAACTGAAAGCGCCAAGTGTAGCATTTTATATAAATTTGGGAAAACAGATTTTTCCACAATACTCTGTAGCCGCTTTAAATGTTCCTGAGGATTGTTAATATTTTTCAATTGATCATAACAATTTTTTGGCACCAAAAGTTCAGATTTTAAGTCAATTTCATTGATATTTAATAAAGCCTGAAAACATAAGAAAACAAAATCTAACTAATAATATAATATTAATGAATATTATTACCTATATGGCTACATGGCTTAATGATTTACCTTATACTTGTTAACAAAAATCTCACTTTGTTTATAGTCTAGATTAATGAAGTTATCAATTGATATGGCCAGTTTAAGACTATCTGGTGAAAATCTGTGTTTCATGTTTACAATAATACTATCAATCACAGGATAAAAGGCATGGTTTTTCCAATATTCTTTGGCATTATCTTCATAATCAATACCTCCACCATCTGCACCAGTGGTAGTTGTAACACGAAAATCCTTTAATACCGCAGGCTCTTTTCTTTTTCTCTTTGATACTAAAAAAAAAAAAAAAAAAAAAAAATTAAGTTACATAATTTATATTTAATATTAGTCATCATTTTTACTTTATAAAGTAGGTATTCAAAATACTCACGTGTCAAATCTATATTATTTTCAACTGAAAATGTGACTATTTCATTCCAAATGTCTGAGAATGAATCTAAATTTCTACTATTTTCAAATGAATTTATAATTCCATAAATAAGACAAGCTGCTTCACTTAATGTCCCATTTGTATTTTGTAATTTATTGCTTAAAATATGAGTAATAACCAATACATGGTTTATAATATGGAGATGAACAATAAAGGAACCATTTTGTATCATTGCTAAAATTCCTACAAAAATTATAAAATATTACTTATGAGTTATTGTCTCTTAAAATGAATTTAATAATTAATATAAAAAACAATTGATCTGGAGATAGCTCTATTATTATTTTCGTCGACTTCATTTTATAAAACAGTTACAATAGATTTAAAATTTTCAATAACTGCTTTACTATTCTCATAACGGCATACTCATCTTGTATCACTAATGGCAGTAAGTGTAATTTTTTTCATATTCAAATTCTTTTGCAAGAGGCAGTGTGGTTCAGTGGTACACAAGTTGGCCACGACGCACGCAGTCACCAGTTCAAACCCGGCTCAGTGCAAAAAAATATTCTGCAGAATTTTCTGTAGGCTCTCTCCCTCCAGCCATCGTTCTGGATGCCTACTCTGCCCCCCACCGGACCCACTCCACTGGGAGTGATGTCCACACACACGTGAATATTCTCTTCCTAAGAGAAGGGGTACAAGTGCTACACACTGCACTCTACCCCTCCCAAGCGAAAAGACTTCGATAAAGACCCAGACGGTCGTTTCGATAATAAAAATTGAAAAAAAAAAAATCTTGCATGTCTTGCAGTTTTGTATTATTTGAAGGTTGTGAGAAGTGCACATAGATAGACTCTAATACATTGAATACAGTTCTAGATTGCTAAATAGAAAATATACAACAGTCTACAATGAATTAAATTATAAAATACGGTAATTTTATTGTTAAGTACAACTATACAAATAAAAATAAAGGTAAAATAACTAACCTTTATGTTTTTACACATATCTAGTATAACCAAGTTTATGTGCTATGCAATGTATATACCTAACATATGGATAATAATCTTTTAGCTTCTTTTTAACACCACCTCTAGAACCTGACAACACTTGCTCCATCATAACTTTGAGCAATAATTGGTATTTTATCCAAGTTAATTTTTTTAAAAATGAAATAATAGCTGATGAAAGAGAATCCGCATTTTGATTAGAAGAAACTTCCACAAAACCCAAAAAACATTCACAAATGTTAAAGTCTTTAGCGTATCTTATACAAATTGACGTATACTCTTGTTTATGACACCTAAACAGCCATTAAATAAGTATTAATGAAAATAAGATTTTAATAGTCTTTGATAGGTTAGTAATAACTAGGGAACGGATTTAAATGCCACAAAATATATGAAAAATGCCCTATAAATATACAACTTAATGCCTTAAAAATATGATTTAATATAAAAAAATTCCCTAAAAAACTCAAACTCAAATTCAATAAAAACACAATTTTGTATTTAAAAATGATACGATAAATGAAACGAACCAACTCAACAGACAACAGTGCAATATAAAATTACAATTTAGATAAATAGCTTATCTTATCTCTACCTAATTGCGTATAATATGTTAAAGGTTGTATCTATGTATGTCAAAACATGTATCTACACATGCCAACAATAATTTTGTCTGGAGTCAGGGTTTATTTGAGCGGTAAAAACATAGTAAATAATTATTTTAATATTTTTAAAATTAATGTTAATCTACAGTTTTATCGAATTTTATCCATTCCTATATTAAAATGACTTAAAACATAAAAATGCTCTAAAAAAGTAATAAAGTCTTAAAGATGCAAAAAATGAGAAAAAATGCAAAATAAAAGTTACATTTGCTAACTCCTTGACGTAAGAAATGAATTTTGTGCTTGGAAAGCAACGTTTTCAGACATTTAGAAAAAAATACAATTTGCATTCAAATCCGTTCCCTAGTAATAACCAATTACCTGGCTTCATCACACATAATTGAAAAAAAGATACATAATTAACTTCATCAACTATAATATTCAATAAATTGTCTGCACAAATATCAATTAGCTCATTTTGTATTTTAGGACTAGTATAATTGATTATTTCATTACTAAATATATCATTGAAGTTGGAATTATAGTCAGAAAGAAGCTTACACATCTCTTTAAAGTTTCCTTGAATATTAAATTTAAAATAACATGAGAATAACACAAATTATTCTATATTAATGACGTTCAATAAGATAAGTTAGTTAACAGTTTTACCTTGGTTTAGTGAAGTATCTCTATCATCATTGCCTTTAAATGCCAAACCTTGGCGTGCAAGAAATAATAAAATATCAATGAGACCTTTAATATAATTTTGATTGATTACTTCACGGTGGGCATTAGACAATGAAGTGTATATAGAACCAGACTGATCTACTTTTTTACGCAAAGACCATTTTGTCATACAGTTTATATGGTAGATAGTAGCAGAGTGCAGTTGCAATTTTGATTTTGAACCTTTACCAATACCTTTAGACCCACTAAGCTGTAAAATAATTTAATACAAATATATTATTAAATAGCTATTTATTTTTAAACAAAATAAAATATTTGTCTGTATGTATATTTTAACTTACTTTTTTCCAGTTATTAAACCCTTTTGAGGTGAGTGTTTCTTCTGAAGGTTTAGTACCAAACATTCGACAAGGAAAGCAATAAACTGAATCAGTTTCTAGGCTGTATTCTAACCAATTAAATTCAGCAAAATAAGATACAGAAAATCCATTTTGGGAACTATAAGACTTTTTTGGATATCTTAATACTGAAAATAACTTATAAATGACTAGAGTTAAAACATAGGTATTTTAAAATATACTAACACCACAGTCCACAATATATTATATATTTACTTAATAGTAAACAAATAACAAAGAAGTACCTTCTGTCATCTCTATTTTTATGTCAAAACATTGCTATACCTACCTATGTAGTAACCAATAGGTATAGGTAACTATTTAGTGAACCTTAGTTAAGTTTTACTTAAATATATACCTATATACATATTTAAGTATATACTTTTATATTTAAATGAATACAAAAAGTAAAATATTTCCTTACTTGAAGTTTTGGCTGAATTGGTCCTGTTTCTATGTTTCCCAAATCTTTAAGGCCCAACGGATCATGACTTAGTTCATGTGACTGTACCAGTGGTTTAGTAACTGTGCTAAATATTATACTATTTAAACTAGGAGCATCTGTAAGACGATAGTAAATTAAATTAAATTAAATTAAATTAATCAGAAATTAAATCTTTTAACTATTACCTAACTTATAAATTTTTATTTTATTAATAAACAAATTGTGTCTTACCATGTGGATTATCATTACTTGAAGTTGATGCCTGTGGCTTCATTTTAAAAATATTAAAAATATCGTTGTTTTTGACATGACTAAGTAGGTTACTACCACCAAGCAAAGAAAACAATTAGCGCGTAAAATGTAAATCGGTAATGAACAAGATTAATTATTTAAATAATTTAACTATACGTGGATTTAGGTGAAAAGTTGTTTTAATCAAGTGAAATAGAAATAATAACGATGTTAACAGAGTAGCAACTATCAGACGCAAACACACAACTGGTTGATTATTTTACTTAGAGAAGGACGAACATAACATAAGACCCGATTCTATTTTTAGCAAAAAAACCCTATACGCGGCCGGTAGGCACAGAAATATTGTCGTCCGGTCATCGTTACTCGTTAATCGTTATCGCCGTTTATAAATAATCGTACGTCTTATATGACTATATTTATGTTTAGTTTATTGACAACTTCTAAGTAGTTAGTTTTTATGTAGTAAGAACTACATAACATGATAATAAGATACGTCTTACACAGTTACACGGGATCATTACATACAATAATATAGTTTAATAACCAAAAAAAAAATAAATTTTTCCAAGATATTAATAAAAAAAATAAAACTATATTTTAAATTTAGGTTTAAAAATTTTACTAATATTGATGGGAATGTGGGACTAGGAATTATGACAGGGGGGCTAAGCCCCCCCAAGTCCCTCCTTAGTTTCGCCTATGAGCTCGTTGCTTGCGATTAATCACGCAATGTGATTCAGAATAAGCTCCGGCCGCTTCCCGGACGGGTGACCACTAGGGAATTGTAGTGGTAAAAAACCTTGCCACATATACATGAGTTCAACCACAACCGTACCGTCCTCCACAGTAAAAACAAACCTATACATAACAGCTAATGGTCATAGTTGTCGTGCTTTAAAGATCAAAAAAAAAATGGTTGTTCAATTGAATCTATTTTTAACCTTTGGCATGAACTAAAAATATGTAACTTAAAATGATCAATCATGTTTAATACGAGGACGGAGTGGCCGAGCGTACTTAATTCTGCCAAATAGGCGTCCCAACTAGGCCTTCGTGCCTATACTCCGCGCCACGAGAGAACGCAGACGGCGGCCGACCAAAATCGGTTTTTCTGTGTATCCCCAAACGTCACTCTGCCATAAGTAAACTGGTTTCGATAGCTTTCAATAGCAGAGAGACGCGGGAGGATGCGCATGCCGTATGCGTTCTCTCGTGGCGCGGAGTTTACTCCCAGACATACGATAAAAAAAAATTTTAATATAAATTTATACCTAAGTAATAACTAATATTATTACTTGTTGCAAATAAATTTAAGTATTGCGAGTGTTATAAACAATTAGTACATACCTATATCTATCAAACTTTTAAAAGACTTGTAGTTATATTTTATAATGTTATTCATACAGAAGCAACTTTTTTAAAACTAATTTGAGTACATGAATAATTAAACATAATTTTAAATAATTTGTTTAAATATTAGTCACATTTAATACTATAATAAATATAGTAAAAAATAATTTAGTTTACCATAAATATCTTAATAGGTCACTTATTTTATGCTACAATGTACTAAATGACAACAATAATTTGTCTTAATATCAAAATTATGGATACATATTTCAAATATCTTCATATTTGAGGCAATTAAATTACAAGTATTAAAATTAATAGTCTTAAATATGTAGGGTATATAAGGTATATCTATATAGGCTATCTATAATCCCTTAAATTAGATTCTATTAAAAATGACTCAATATTATAAAACCAATTTAAAATTTGCTATTTAGTTACACAAGCTCTTGATTTTGTAACTTTCTCAAGAGTACCTATGCAATTAATATGTAACTTTTTATACAATTTATATCTAATAAAATAAATAATAATTTTACAGATAATGAAAATTAAGCTAAATACTAAAATTAACAATAATAGAACGTATGGCCCCACATTAATACAATCTATATAGCATCGGGCCATAACCTAACCTCGACCTTATCTAATCAGAGTTTTATCGAATATCGGTACATTCTACATTTTTACCAAATACTAATGTGAACTGTCACAATAATATTATTTGACGATCCGTCTGCGTTCTAAACCATTTTATATTTTTCCTTATTTCGATACCGAAACAACATACAGATTTTTAGTTTTGAATACTTTCCTCAGTCTCCGCCTTCTGTTTTCAAGTGAGTAAAAATAATTTTACACTTAATAATTTATATTATTTGATAGAACAAGTATATAATATGGATGACCAACAACCAAAAATAAAAAAATTTAAAAGTAGCCATGAAAACGTCTAGAAAAACAAAAACAATTATTAATTGAACAAAGAAAAACTTGTATGAAAATAAATAATTTTTTTAAATTTTCATCAACTTCTGAAACATCTAATAATATTGAACAAAATGTTAATAATATCAAAAAACTGCCTATACCTATTGAACATCAAATAATTAGATTAGAAATTGAAATTTTTAATAAAAATGATGTTAGTCAGAATGAACAGAGTGTGTTGAAAACAAATAAGGACATTAATATTGAAAAACCGATAAATAATATCAATGAAATTAATGAGATAGACTATTTTAGAAAACCGAACTATAATTTTATTAATCATTTTATGTTGTATCATCCAAATCAACCAGATAGAGACATTCCTTTTACATAAAATAGAGCATTCTATCGTTATGATGGTAGTAAACGAATTTGGTTAACTTATAGTTCCGAACATTCAGCTTTATTTTGTAGTATATGTCTAGCGTTTGGAACTGTGTATGACAAAAATATATTAATAGTAGGCGTAAATGATTGGCGACATATTTACCAACGTATTGAAGAGCATGAAAAAAGTAAAACACATGGTAATAGTGTAGATGCTTCCTTCTTGAAAAATAGTAGCAATTCGGTTGATCAATTACTTATATATGACCAATGTAATTTTAGAAAAAAACAAGTAGATGAAAAGAGACAGGTACTAACAAGAATCATTGATATAATTAAAATGTTAGGAAAACGTGGACTTAGTTATAGAGGAACAAGTTCCAATGAATCTGCGTATACCCTAAATGACCATACAATAGACCATGGCACATTTCTTGAAACGGTTATTGTATTTAGCAAATATAACCCTATTCTAAAATTACACGTTGACTATTCAATTGAAAAAAGTAAATTATGTCATAATTCCGGTTCTAAACAAGGAGGTGGTACATTAACGTTTCTATCTTAGACTACTTTAGGTTATATATTGGATACTTGTTCTTCTATGATAAAATCTAGTATTTCAAAAGAAGTTATCGAGGCTGGGATGTACTCAATTCAGCTGAATACAACCCATGATACTTTAATAAGTGATCAATGCTCAATAATAATGAGATACGTTTCAAAATTTAGTGTAAAAGAAAGCTTTATAGCTATGGTAAAATATAAATCGTTGACTGGAGAAGCATTTGTTGAACTATTGCTGAATGTTCTTAAAACAGCAAATATTGATATATTAAATTGTGTGGGGAATTCAACTGATGGAGCGGCTAATATGCAGGGGCAATATAGAGGGTTTTCGGCAAAACTCAGTGAAACGGGGGCTACCCAACTATATATTTGGTGCTATGCACACGCCTTAAACTTCGTCATTTGCGATGTTATTGAAAATAAAGTAGAAGCATTATCTTTGTTTGGTTTACTCAATAGTTGTGCTGTATTTATTAGATAATCATACAAAAGAATGAATAAATAGTCTTTATATTGAGTTAATAACAACGCTAGAAGAGATATAAACAGATTCTAATATTAAATCGGATATACGCTACAAGTCAAAAGGGTTATTGGAATCTCTTTGTAAATACGAAACTATTTTAACAGCCCAAACATTTTTACGTATCTTTAAATACACCACACATTTATCAAAATATTTGCAGACACGAGGTCTAGATTTATTACAAGCTCATAGGATGGTAACAAATACAATAAGTAGAAATTAAAGATAAATATCGAGATTTTTCCGCCACCAAAGAAGCGGCAGATAAATTCGTTTAAAGGGCCAATATAAAATTAGAATTACTTGAAAGTAATTTAACTGTAAATCTGGAAAATCATCTGACAAAAAGTGTCACATTTGCTGTTTTTTTGTATTGGTTCGCTATAATCTGTATTACCAATAAAAAAATATAATATGATAATGATATAATATCATTGTATACGAAAAACGCTTCTGATCGGAGACGAGTTTTCAGTTTAGGAATTGATGAAATAAATATTTGGTGTAAATTTCAAGTTTTTACAATTATTCGTTTTTATATAACAACAAAATAAGAATACCGGTATAACAGAAATTGAGTGAGTAGCTTATATTGTAATTCAAATGCTCATAAAAATTTAATTTGACTTTCTGGTAGAAATTTTTCATTGGAGATTCCGGAGAATATGCTCATTTTGGTATAGAAATAGGTTTGCGCAAAACATTTTTGAAATATAGCAATACTATTTTAAAAAATGTCAATTCTTTTAAAGTGTTTGTCAACTCTGACGGAGTACCACTATATAAGAGTTCTGGTGATTCTTTATGACCAATTTCTTGTTATATGTTTGAAGTTAAACATAATCCATTCATTATAGAATCATATTTCGGAGCAAAAGAACCAACAAATGTAGAGGCTTATCTTGAGGACTTTGTCAAAGAAGCTTCTTATTTAACTATTCATGGTTTATTTATTAATGATCGCCATATGACTTTTAATATTGAGGGTTATATATGTGATGCACCAGCTCGAGCACTTGTAAAATGTATTAAAAAGCACAATGCATATTTATTGCATATTATTTTGCATGTGAAAAATACCAAGTTGAAGGTGATCATATAAATAATCGCATGAGTTTTGCCGACGTTTCAGCACCACGTCGTACTGATGTTGATTTTGCAGCTGGTGTCTATGATGATCACTGTCGTGAAAAGTCACCTCTCCTTTTGATTCCTGGAACAAAATTAGTGACACAATTTCCTCTAGATTATTTATACTTCATCTGTCTTGGTGCTGTACGAAAAATTTTATACTTGTGGACAAAGGGTCCGCTTAATGTCCGGCTTTCAGGAGTAGTGGTAAAAATATTTCTTATCAATTCATTGAATTACCTACAGAAATATATCTCGTCTGATATTGCTCGAAAACCAAGAGCTTTGTCTAAGCTTTGTCATTGGAAGGGCACAGAATTTAGACTGTTTATTTTATATATTGGCCCATTAGTTTTAAAAAATATTACCCAAATTTGTATGCCCATTTTACGACACTCCATACTACTATCAGAATATTATCTACATATAATTATGTAAGGTATATGATTGATTATGCAAATGATTTACTAATATATTTTGTCACTCAATTTGGAAGGCTATATGGCGATAAATATATATCATATAATATACATAACCTTATTCATTTAGCTGAGGACTGTCGACGATATGGAAATTTAGATTTATTCAGTACTTTCCCTTATGAAAACAGTTTCCAATTTATAAAAAAAAAAAGTTCTAATCCCTTAGCTCAACTTTGAAATAGAGAAGAAGAGCGTTGTAACACACCTTTAATAAACACTAAAAGCTACCCTATAATAAAAAAAAGAAATGTAAATGGCCCTTTTATTCCTGGGGTTGAAGGTGTGTCATATAAACAAGTTCACACAGAAATATTCTTACTAACTATAAAGAAACCTAATAATTGTTGCATTGTTAATGATGGGTCAATACTTTTAATTGAAAATATCACTCACGAGTGATGATGACATTTTTTTGGTTTGTAGAAAATTTTTAAATGTAAATGATTTATTTGATAGGATTTGGTATTGATTTTGGGTAATATTGGAATATTTGTATGTAAAAATTTATCAGAATGTATACCAATCAAATTAAATAATATTAAAACTAAAGCATTGATAATACCATTGAGTATAGATAGTATACTATCTATACTCAATACATAATGATATACATATATAGATATATACATATCTATCCATACATAATGATGAAAATGTAGATACATTTTATGTTCTCACAATATTACATTAAATATCTAAGTGTGAATTTTAAACATAGAATTTAATTTAATTTTTACAATTTTTGTTTAAACTAAAAAAGCATATTAGCAGTAATATGGTGTAGCGTGCCACGGATGTACAATCGTACAGATGTAGTAGGATGCAGTGTAGTTCAGGAAAAGACAAGAATGTTGAAATATTTCTAAGTGTTTATTGTTATGAAAAATATTCTAAGTCCAATTAATTAAATTTATTAAACTCTGAAAGATTTTCTATGTCCAAAAAGTACAATTATGAAACTAGGTGACGTGAAGGTGCTTGCGCTAACTCTGGTAGATCACGTCTGAAATGTGCCTATTCTGGACCCCCTTATATATCACCCAGGGATCCCCGCGGTACCAGCAGGTCCCTGCTGGTCAGTGGCGCGTGCAGCCTTCGCATTCCCACGCCCTGCGTCAATCGCATATCTATGTGCGTTAATGATATACCGATGACTTCCGGCTTAGCCATAACCGCACGTGCGATGATTCTTGATATGACCCTGACGCGACACATCTGCGTAATATAATTTTAATGTAATATTACTGGTTTCGCTAGCATTTCCATAGGGGCTATTTTATAGGTATTTTAATTATTTTTATTGTTATAAAAAAATGGATGTAGTTATTACGTTGCTTTTCGGCATATGGGTATTTATCTTTAATTCCTACTGTAATGTGTCTAACGTATGTTTCTGCTCCCAGGGTTCATTAAATAATATTATGAATATAATATTATTTCCGTTTGGGTACCTATGTATACTATATTTAATACATAATGTATCAGAGCACGTTGCAATGGTAATAACTTAAAAATCAATATTTTTAGGAAATTTATCAACTACTGCAAACCTCATGCAAAAACAATTCAAGGCGACACTATACACTAATTGTTTACTTGAACAATTATTAAAAACCAATAATCAAACTATTCAACCAGCTAGTAGTTTAAGCATTCAAAAAAAATTTCAAAGCATCTTCCACAATTTGCCACTTAATTCCTTAGAAGATGTTGTTGAAATGAAAAATAAATTAAAAGATCCAGCATCACAGCATTTAATGGTAATTTGTCATTTATAATTATTAATTCAAATTTATTTTAGCATTTGCTTTTACAATTTTAGAAAAATCGCTTAAGAAAAAAAATCGCTAAAATCGCTTAATGTGGGTACCAAAATAGTATACAAGAAACCGTCACTACTATATTAAGAACGGTAATGAGTGATGCACGAGCTCAATATTATAATTTTTATGGAAAGAACAATGCGATTTAAAGAATTAACTCTTAATTCAATAATAATAGGTATAATCTCATATTGATTATAATCTATACATAATATTATTATACTATCACCTAAATTATTTTTTATATATTATTCTTTTCTTTTTAGTTAACTTTTAGATGTTGTTTTAATTTTTCACACCGATGCAACTGAATATGACATTAAAACAAAAATTAAAAATTGGTTAAGATTAGCTTCGACAAGAATTTTTTAATAAAATAATTCGCCAGACTCTTAAACAAAAATATAAGTAAATTGCAATTTAACCATAGCCATAATATTATTGTAATTGTTTTTGCATTATTATTATTATTATTTTCTAAATGCTCAAACTTTCATATGACAACTGCTGAAATAAATATAGTAACAGCTAACAAGATACATTTAACTACAAAAATGTATATTATTTATTCTTAATAAATGTAATTATGATTACAAATTATTTAATGTATATCAACCATTAAAACTGTAATACCAAATAATTTTACTATAAGTTCCTACTTTTGTGATTAGTTATTAAATCATTTATATTCTAAGCTTATTGCAAAATATTTTTCATTGTTTGATAGGGATGATTATTTGATGTATGATTTTGTTTTGGATTAACAAAATTAATATTATTTTATTTATAAAATATATGTTAAAAGTTGATTAAAATGTATGTTTGATTTAAATTATAGGTATTGTATTAAGTAGTATGTTAATATATTTGTTTAGATGTATATACATTATAATGTGTGTTTTAATTTTTTTTCTATATTATAATATAACCAAAAAACAATACTATATAATATATATATATACAATTATTTAATATTATGGAGTAGATACATGATTTTAAGTAGGATAATTTTATATTTACTTATTATGGTAAGTATCTACTTACAATATTAGGTATAATTTGTGTCTATGTATAGATTTTATAAAAGTTTTGAATTTGATCTACTACTTGATATATGATAGATACTTTGATCAGTCTTCAAAAAAAGACTAAAAATGTGGCGCATATAGACTTACCTTAGACTTATCATAGACATCTACATTTACTTCACATGTACCTCTTATGTCTATGATGGATTAGTATATTAGACGCCTAATATACATTACAGTGTTTGCTGGGTAATTATGTTTGATGTCATGATTAGGACTTTGATGTTGTTATAATAAAATTAAAATATTTAACTATAATATTTATAATAATATAAAACTTTATATTTTGTGTGTATGTATGCAATTGCATATGTATTTTGCATATTTTATGTATTTTACTTATTGGAGGAAAAAAATTTATATATGAATATAAAAATTAAAATTCTTTGAGGTACAAATTGTAAA
This sequence comes from Aphis craccivora, assembly GCA_009835225.1. Classification (NCBI taxonomy): domain Eukaryota; kingdom Metazoa; phylum Arthropoda; class Insecta; order Hemiptera; family Aphididae; genus Aphis; species Aphis craccivora. The sequence goes on from VUJU01001877.1 coordinate 17,620, forward strand.
AGTCATGTATTTTACTAATGTTATGTAAATATTGTATGACATCCATATGATTGGCATTGTACTCCATGTTACAGATGATCTATGTATAGACCTTCGGTTTTTTTTTTTCATCCGATGACATTGATATTGAAGTAATAGGTATAATTATAGATAATTATTAAAAAAATAAAAATAATAATAATATAAAATAAATTATAAATACATTTTAAAATAAAATCAGTCAAAATTGTATTGTTTTAGTGTACATATTATGTATGTATTTGATCATTTTATTATTTATTTATTTTTAAAGCTTTTAAGTTCCTAAGTCTAGCCATAACCGTCTTTAATATATTTTAATTAATTTAACAACATCTAAGCCCTAGTTATTATAATTTAATATTGGATTTATCATATCTTAATGTTATGAAAAGGTAATGTTCTTTCAAAATCTATTTGGTTTTTATGCATAATTTAGCTTTACGCTGAACTCAAAGTTTTAATCATACATGGTCATTTTGTAGTATTAAGAAATGTTATATCTAATATTAACTTGATTCAGACAAAATTTGAAAGTAGGTTTGTTATTATATATTATTTAAATTAAAAAATATATTTGTATACATAATTGTATGTTGTATAATATAATTTATACAATAATTTTGTATAATTAGCTAAAATAGCTATTGCATACTTATCTACTGCACTACTGCATGATCTTTTTTTATAACTATATAATATGAATAATAAATTAATAAATATTATGTAAAATTATTGAGAAGATAAAAACCGTTTCAATAATAGCATTATAAATAGTACAATTATGCAATATACATAATATTAAAGAATTATGCGTTTTTTTTTTATTATTATCATTTAATACAAATACAAACATGTGATTTGATCCATGTAATATAAAACTAAATTAAGATACCAAACACACGTTTTATACAATAATAAATTAATAGTTACAACCTTAATTACCTGTACACTATCTGTACAGATTATAAAGGTTGTACAACAATGCATCGGTGTATGACAGAAGCACAAAAATTTACTATTATTTTTATTAATGGTATTTAACAAATTTAATTCAAAATTCAAATATGAATAACTCTTTTAATTATTGATGCATAATTATGAGTGAAACATCAAAATTTATTAAAAAATCATATTTCAAAAATATAGGTTCCCATTTGAATTTTAAAAGTTAGCCCTCAAACCTCTCCGTTTCAATTAAAAAAAAAAAAAACATTAACATCAAAATAATATTGATTATGAGGTTTAAAAAGGTTTTCACATACCTAGGTCATTTTTTCTAAAATATTTAATATTTAAAAAAAATTCAACATTATAGTTCATAGATTACAAAATAACTTTATTTTAGTAGGTACCTCCTGTAAATTTCCTTTTTGAAGTTACAAGGCTTATTAACCAACAATATAATATTATTAGTAATCATTTTTATTATAAGCAATTTTATCATTGAATTTTAATATAATACACAGCGCCGTGGTCTTGGTGTACTGACCATTGTTCAACTGTAATCGACTGATACTGCATCGGCAGTCATTAACAGATTTATGGATAAAAGAACAAATTTTCCAAAATCATAATAAAAAATTACAAACGTTACTAAAAAATAAAAATACATTGATGTCCATCATAAAATCTATGTCCTATATTAGTAAATTCTACAATACTAGTTAGACTTCACATCATTATTATACATAGAGATATCAAATAAAACATACCTAACTTTAAAATTTATAAATTTAAGGCTAAAATTATTTTCATATATTTATTTATTAGTCACGACTGAAGATTTGTGAAAAAATTTGCGATCCATAGGTTGGGAAACACTGATACATAGTATATCCAATAAAAATTAAATTATATTAATAAAACTATATAAATTAATTCATATATCATATTGTGATAAATTAAATTACTTAGGAAGTGGAGGGATGTAATAAGTCAAAATCTTGTTTTTATGCATGGAATCAATCAATCTTCACTGGTAGATTTTTCATCAACTCCCCATTTATTTTCTTCATACTCTGGTGACTCATGATCGTTTAAATGCTTGAGCCAAGTCACTTTTCTCCGCATTCTTTTGTCACAATATTTGCACGGATAACACATATTTTTTTCCATATACCTATAAAATAAAATTGTTCAAAAGTTTTCTTAAAAATTTTGTAAAATTGTAATAACAACTAATCAACAGAAATGTTAACTTAAACTTACTGCAAATCTGCAATTGGAATATCTTCTTCTTTTGTAATTGCTAGCTTACATTTAACCGCATGGTTTATAGCAGCAGCTTGACTTAATAATATTTTGCTGCAAATTCTACATGCCCATACTGTAGAATAGTTGAAATGTGGTCGTTTGGTTTCGCATCTCACCATAAATGGAGGGCAGAATGGTCTTTGTGGAGACGCAGTTTTAGGACGGCCTTGGCGCTTAACTTGTTTTACAAATGGTTTTTCACATGGTTCTTTTTTTATAGTTAGTAATTTCTTTCTTGAAAATGATTTATCATCCATATTTTTTTTAATGAAAGAAGGTACCAAATCTGAAAAAAATAATATATATATAATAATAATAATAAGAAATAAACATTAGAACTTAAGTAGCAGATTCTTATTACCAGTGTCAATTCAGGTAATTTGGTATACTGTATGATGCTTATTATACAACTAAACCAATTAGTCCCAGACTACCAAATTTCTTCTCTTTTTTGTGTTAATTATATTTAATATATTATAGTTTAAGAATATATTGTCATTACTTAAACTAAGTGTACTATGCTCCCCCTCTGGAAAAATAATATTAACTTAAATAATCCATCCAGTTCATCTTAGCCTTCAGCGATCGTTACAACTACTATCTTATAATTTAAAGTAATACCAACTATGATGGTAGTTTGTGACGTCAGCAAATGACCAAGATGAACTGGACAGGTTATAGTTTAATAAAATACTACCATGATAATATTATCCAAGGACTTAAGACATCATCAAAAAAGAATAATAAAGAAAGAAATAAAGTTGTATTAAATTGATTGAATTTTAAACAATAAGAAAATCAAGGAAGTCTGTATATAATTATATAGATGTCGAGAATGATTCGTCATGAAGTAGGTCATTGTATTCCATCGAAGCTTGAAGTACTATTATACACATTATTTTATAATTTAGTCATCTGTTATCGGATTTTTTTTTTTTTTAAAAAACAATTAATTTTTATTAATTCATAATCAAAAGTAAAAATATCAAACAAAATATAATTTGTGTAATCAAACACGTTTAAAAGTTATTACATTTCAAGTTTTGATTTGTGGAGTATCTCTTGCCATTATTTTATTCAATAGTAACACCAGCTACTCATATAAACATTAAACACTATTAATAATACTAATAGTTACAATAACACTATTTATTTAACAATTTATAGATATTTATTTATGTCATAAAATAATTAAATTTATCAGCTTGTATATAATATCAATAGACGTTAAGTTGTTTAACGGTAGGTGTTAGAAATTTGATTTTTAATATGTTTGAGTTATGTATTCATTCCGAAAATTACATTATTTTATACTTGAATCCGAAGTAATGGATTATGCACTACCTAGGTGTCTCGTTTGTACCATATACTAACTAAATATTCAGTTAGGTGTTGGGTTGGTTCTGGGAAATCTGCGACGACGTGTGGTTGTCGTCACAGAATCGTATTAATAATATTTACGTGCCACAAGAGAGCGGATGAGGATGATGTCCTCTACTATACAAGGATAATCCAATCTCACAATCTCTGGTACGTGAATAATTATCGAGGGACCTTTAATTCCAAAATTATAATTTACCGTAAATAAACAATAGCTGTCGTTTATTTAGAACACAACTGTAGACTTACACTAGAAAAGATTCTTCAGACATTATTTATTAAAAAACAACTTTTTTTTTGTTTTTCAAAATTATAGTAATTTTATTTAATTGTATTTTTAAAATAAAATTTCCATGGTATAACAACTAAATATATTATTTAACATCATTTCTTCAAAAAAATAAGCTTGTAACACAACACCCCTTAAAATGTATATACTAAGGATAATCATAATAAACGATGATTTAAAAAAGTATATTAAATATTGGATCTATTATTTAAATATTAAATACAAAAAACATTTTTATAAATTATAGAATGATTCATATAAACAATACAATATATGTTTGAAAATCATAGCCCTATTATATCTATTAAATTGTTTTAAACAAAAAGTCACGTTAACAATTTATAAATAAATGTGTGATTTACATTTGAAAAACATCTAGAGCGTCAAGGGAATCATGAAAAAAAAGTGGGTAAATGGATACCGCTCTACTGTACATTAGATGCCATATGGCTCATTATTATATATATAGGAGTGTTAAATTTGAATCCAATGATAGGTATCATTGTATACAAAAAACAATTCTGAACGGAGATGATTTGTCAGCCTAGAATATAATTTCGAATGGTTGGTGAAAAAGGTGGTTTAGGTTTTAATGGCCTGAATATACCAGAATTTAAGTTCTTTTATAATTATTATAAGCTAAACTTATGGAAAATCTCGTATTGAATTTTCAACTCTTAGCTACTTATACAAAAATATTTATGAATTATACTTACAAAATAATTTGCAAATATTCATGGTTTTGACGAATTTTTGTCAATATTTAAACTTCAAATGCTAATAAAAAAAATTGTGCTTATGTATTCTTATAATTTTTTAATCACTATAAGAATAACTTATAAGGAACTTTGTATTAAATTTTCAAGTATTTTGATTGGGACAAAAAAATTTTATCGACACTTCAAAAAAAATTTTTCAGAAAAATTGAAAATTTTCAGTTGTCTATAAATAGGTCCAAAAAAGTTAAAATATTTTGAAATTTAAATCACGTAAAAAAAACGCGAATCTTAATAACTAGTAAAAATTCAAGTATCTACGACTTTTTGTATTTGACTTATGTTATGACTTTCTATTTACTTTTTGAATAATAACAATTATTTAAAATCGTTTGAGAATAAATCGTTATCATTACACTATTTCCTAAAAATTTAAAATTCAAACGCACTTAAAATTTTTCCTATAATGATGCTTCGAATTTTCTCTATAGCTGCCTACTTGAAGGAAAACTTATGGAAAACATAGTGTTGTATTTTTAATCCTTAGTTATAAACACAAAATATTTTATGATTTTTCAACTTCAAAAGTACTAGCAAATTTTCGCGTTTTCGACAGATATTGTAAAAATTTGAACTATTAACGCTTATAAAAAAAAAATTGTGACTAACGATTTTTAATTTTTTTTAGCTTTTCAAAACTTTTTGGTTATCCAAAATTTTTTTTATCGACACTTCAAAAAAAATTTCTCAAAAGAATTGAGAATTTCAATGGTCTATAAATAACTCAAAAAAAGTCAAAATTTTTTTTTAATTTAACCGTATATAGATAACACTGACATAAACATTTGTTGAAAATGTCAAGTATTTACAGTGTTTAGTTTTTGAATTACAACCATATAAAAAATCGATTGGGTCAAAAACTATTGGGAAATTCAAAAAATGACCGACACGTTCTCGTGTACACAGACACAAAAAAAAACACGCAACATTATAAAATCAATACATTCATCGCTCTGCTCAGAATCTAAAATTTTTTGATTAGGTACATTATAATATAAACTAGACATAAAAGGAGACAATGTGTAGAGCCGTAGAGGTTTAAAAATTATTATTATTATTAAAAAAACGATAATTATTAACAATACGTGTAGATACCTGCGTAAGATTGTTGATATTTGATACTTTTTTATTTTGACCCTCCGCCTACTTTTAAATATTACCTATAGAATACTATGAATATAGTTCATACAATGTACCTAATATTATTGTCAACATCTTAGTGTTTTTCACTTATTTGAACAATATTGTTACTTTGGTTTTTTTTTCGATAAGTCGTGGACCTAGTCACTGGTCTAAGAGTTAATGCTTTTATTTTGCATGTTAAAGTATAGGGTAGTAATATAAATAATCATAGACACATATTTTTTTCATCTGGTTAAATGACCAACACCTGCAAATTTTGTACGGGAAAAAGACGCTGTAATTAAAGGAGGAAGATCTGGTAGTAACAACGATCGACGATCCCAATACGGACGGATAGTGCTTACGTCATACACGTTCTTATCACACGTACAAATCTTATCAATGGATCCGTTGGATCCAAACAAAAACTATTATAATGTAATAATATCGCTTAAAATTAATATTTTATACGTTATTTAAGCAGAATTGTTTAATTCTTAAGGTTTCTGTGAACTTATGCACTGTGCATAGTTAGTTTAATGAAAATCGTGTAAATTGAAAGTTAAAACTACAATTTTGTTCAAATTTTCTAAAAGTATATGCTTTTCATATAGTACGAAGTATTTGTTTGGATCCAATTGGGACATTTGATAAGGATTTATAACACTTGTGACGTAACACTATCTGTCCGTATTGTTATGAGCTGGGCCGGGCGTTTTCGTAACGTAGTTGGAACGAGAAGCCAGTGATAAGTAACGTTAAATATTTACATAATAATAATATTATGATTTAATGAATTTGGTAATTACTGTGATGTTAGTCGAATGAATATTGACTCGCCTACCTACACCCAATTGCGGGACTCTGAGTTGCAGGTACTCGAGCATTATACCTTATTAGGTAGGTAACAAAAAAAAAAAAACTTAAAAGTAATATGACAAAGGTAAACCAATTTACAATAGTTGTAGCATGTACAATCAATATTGATGTGTTGTTGTGTTTATAATAGTTAATCAGCGACTTACTATATTGGACGTTACGAGTTTGATGCAGCAACCACAAACGTTAGGCGGTGACGAGTATAATAATATAATAGTTTACACAATAAAATAAACAAAATGACGTACAAAGCAATGTACGTGACCACGTTCTGTCGACTGACAATGTCCCTCACTCTGGGTGGCAGCGGCCGATCGAAGCACGTAGCACACGCACACAAATTAAAATCCACATCCACGGGATGCCGAACTAGGGCACTATAGATAATAGGTATGCTAAGCCGCCATTTTGCAACTCATTTATCAAATATTATAATATACGGACGGATAGTGTTACGTCACAAATGTTATAAATCCTTATCAAATGTCCCAATTGAATCCAAACAAATACTCCGTACTATATGAAAAGCGTATACTTTTAGAAAATTTGAACAAAATTGTAGTTTTAACTTTCAATTTACACGATTTTTCATTAAACTAACTATGCGCAGTGAATTAACACACAAACCTTAAGAATTAAATAATTCTGCTTGAACAACGTGTAAAATATTAATTTTAAGCGATATTATTACGTCATAATAATAGTTTTTGTTTGGATCCAACGGATCCATTGATAAGATTTATACGTGTGATAAGAAAGTGTATGATGTAAGCACGTCTATTCGTCCGTATTATGGAACTACGAAGTTGCCGAGTTTATTTTATCATTGATAAACAAGTCGCAAAATGGCGGTTTAGCATACCCATTATATTTAGTGCCTTGGCCGAACGAGAGCCCGTTATCAGCGTTTGAACGAAAGTTTCCATTTCCCAGAACAAACTCGTAACTAATTTTGTGTGATAGATTATCAGTAGACATCTGACTTACACCAAACAAATAATAAAAACACTATCATTGATTTAATAGCAATCAATACGATATTATGTAAAATATTTCTTATAGGTTTTAAATACTTATAAAATAATAATAACACCGTTTAAAACTTCACAAAACAATTTTAACGCCAATTTTGCTTTATTTTTCTCGACATTAGTATTTGTTGTTTTGTGATTAATCATACATATAATATTATATTGTCTCATTCTCAGCATTATAATATATTACCAAGTGACTATAAATTCAATCATACCTATCTACTTTGTAGGTACCTACATATAAAAAAAGATTAAGAAAATTATTTAAAAATTCATCAACTATATTGTTAAATACAGTTTGGCTATCTTTGCATTTAACAAAACACTCATAAATATCTTTAATTTGTTTTAAATAGGTGAAGTAATGACTAACATGATGCATTTAGTAATCACTAGACCTCAAGTTGACGATTAAGATTTTTAAATAGGTATAAGTTACATCCAGATAATAATCAATTTTCTGTTTTTGGAAGCTTTGCCAAAAAGTAAATTGATAAAAGTTTATGGAGTTGAAGAAGTATCAGAGTTAATGAATAGTCATTTGAACCTGACTCTTATCTAATAATCTCGAAGAATTATTGAAAAGTTTTTTTTGTAAGTACTTTTAAAACAAATATAAATAAGATAGCTCACTTCATATATGTATACATTACCTTCAAACATTTCCATTTTTTAAAATGTAGATATCATACATGTTATGATACATCTAGAAGCCATATTTCTAAATTTTGTAACACTTCTAATGAGTCCTGGTTAAATTTTTCTGTCAATTTTATATTCATATAATAAATAATTTATCATAACAATAGTAGATCAAAAATTTAATAATCTTAATATCTCGGCAATAATTTTTATTAAAATCTATTGTTCATTTCAATAAGCAAATATTAATAATTTACAGACAAATAATGCTACAATATAAAATATAGCTACATAAAATATTCTGAAAAAAAAATTAATCATAGGTACATAAACACAACAGGTTTGTGTCATGTAATAAAGGTCTTTACTATTTTGCCTTCAGATAGAAATTCCCTATTAAAAGCAATGCTATTTATTTATAAAATCAACAATTTTGTCTCTGACAAATCTTTCAGACCATCAAAATTTTGTTCTCAGTGAATCTCTTAGTTGTTACCCTACTGCCATTGAATTACATAACATTTAGATATTACATAATGATTTGCATAGGCGTGTCCAGACCTTATTCGCAGGTCATACACAACAGTGGCATATTCAGAGCTCAGAGGGAGTAAATTCCTGCACCCCCCATCCACCCTAAAAAAAATTAGGTTTTGGTTTAAGAATATGACCCCCAAATTTCTTAATAAGCTGTATCATTATTATAAAATAATGATTAAATCATTTTTGCTTTTTTATTAGAAATAAAAAACACTATTCCTTTTATTAGATAATTAAATATGTAACTAGGCAATATGAAATTGTATTTAGTTTTTTAAAATATAATTTGTAATATTTTTTACAAATATTTTTGTAATTACAAATAATGGTCTTAATATATATCAATGTAATAGATATTAATAGCCCACATGATGAAAATCATAAAATTAAATAGATGTAAATTATGAAATCAGAATCTAAGGAAAAAAGTTTAAAAATGTACCGAAATTTATATAATGTAAGTTAGATCAAATTTCGCAGGTCTTGTCTGTGCATGACAGGCAAGACCCATAGACACGCCTATGATGATTTGTTTCAACACACTAATTAAATCAAATTTTATGACTTTTGTATTAATGGATAATTAAAAATATTTCCCTTTAATTTCCAAAAAATGATTATTGTATTTGCAAATGGTAACAGTAACAACTTTTGATTCCTTAGAAATTTATAATCAGATGGTAAACTGTAAAAAAAAAGTTAGTTTAAATTTAATAATTATTTAAATAGTTTTATATAGTTTTATACAAATATATAAGCATAACAACATACAGTTTTCTGAGTAACGTCTGTTTATGAATTTTATGACTGTGGATTAAAGCAGTAACAAACAATGCTTTCAATAATTTTGATTTAGAATTTGAAATCCCACAATTCTCAATCAATTTTAAAGATTACATTTAAGTATTTTTCATTTGATGTTTCACATTATTTAAATAATGTTATAACCTTAATATTGTTTTTTTTTTGCTTGTATAACTCATATAATTATTTTTCTATCTCAATAAAAAAAAAATTAAGTAGGAGAGAAAATTCTGCTATTTGTTTTCGATAGATGTCTTTTTTTGTATTTTTCATAAAGTATCAGAGTTGTTTACATATAATAATGTAATATAAATTAGTACATTACACTGTAATAGAATTATTTTTATTAATATGGTTAAAATTGTAATAGCAGCATAATTTGTTTACTATAATTTATACATATTGACAACTAAAATTTTTAAACAATTATAATGTTTTGCAAAATTATAATTGAAAATTGAAAACTATGTATAACATCAAGATATTTTAAAACTAGAACTAATTCATCAGATACTTTTATAGAATTAAGTATTTATATTATGTCTGTTAATATTTACAGAAATTATTGTGTAAGGTACAATTATATGAAATATTTTTATTGTTCATAGTAAGATAATTTTTTTTCAACATTTGGATAACTATATTTGAAGCTATAAAATAGTTTTAATTATTTTTATTAATTCACAAATTAAAATATAAAATGTATTATATTAATTATTAATATATAAATTATTTATAAAATAAAATACCTGATGAAAGAATTATTCGTTTTTTAACATTCTTTGTTGATTTACATTATATTGTTTCATTATGAAAAATGTTAAATTTAGCAGTTTATTTATATTAAAGACATAACTCTATTTAATCACAGTACCTACTCACAGATTATTATATTATAATGTACCTTGGCATTTGTGAGAATACCTATATGTACAATAAAATATAGGTATACATTAAGATACTGATGATGACACTCTTCTTAGCCATTGACTACAAAGAGTGGCCATTATTACAGTCGGTATCAAATATACAAGATTAAGGATTAACATTACTTAACGCATAAAAAAAAATACAATTTTGAGTTAACATCTTTGGACTCTTAAGATGTATCGCCAGTATAGGATAGATTTTAATTTGATTTTATGTCATATATTCTACATGACATAAATTCTAAATTTCTGAGTTTCTGACAGGTTTATTTAAGCTTTACATAAAAAAAAAAAAATGACAGATATTTTATTCTCAATCTTTTTGTTTGCATTTTAACAAAAAAATTTAGAAGGTGCACTATCGTCACTGTCCTTCATTTTTTTAAATGTTTATATGGTAGACTGGTTAAAAACTACCAAAGCCACAATTATAGAAATAAGCCCAATAAAATTATTTAATACACTTTTTTTGTTATTTTTAAACACTTACAAATATTATTATTACTATAATAACTTATACTATTTTCTTTTTTTAATTGTTAAATATATACATACTATAATGTATATAATGTGATTTTTAAAAACTGATTTAATTGTTTTGTTAACTTAATTGTATGTAATAGAACATGATTCCCAAAAAATGCATTATTTTGGAAACGGATATTGTGTCACTGTAAATTACATCACATTTCAAATTTTTTATGCAAATTACATATGTTTTATTCCTACGTAATTTACCTCTAAGGTTTTTTTTTTTTAAATTGTTACCTATTAACTTTTTTGTCGATTTATTATTGGTTCTGTAATTTTCAAAGGATTTTGATCTTTAAAACTTATATATTAATCTATACAAATAGTATTATCATTGGCCATCGATCAATATTAATACCTACTAGATAATCTTTAAATTGAACATCCAACCGGAAATCGGAATATCCCAGGCCAAAATTTACGTAACTACATTTCAAATATTATAGGTATTCTGGACGCAATTTTCGTATGTTTTTAACAGTACATTATACACAATTTACATAATATATGACAATGACCTTTTTGGGGGGACGCAATTTACCGACTCCCTGAAAATTATACCTTTTTCGTTTGTTCTGGTATGAAGCTATACCTTTTAACAATATCAACTATTCTTAAGAATATAAATTAATTATTTAATATTTCTTTAATACCTCCGATGTATGTAAATGAGTATCACCTAATTGCGGTCCGTTAGAAGGTAGGAAATACTATTTTCAGTGTTATTAAAACTAAATTGTATCCCAATCATGTCTTTTCTTACGTAGGTACTTATTAGTTATTTTTATTGTAAATAAAGTTCACATGAGCTAACAATACTCTGCGCGAATGATGCTTTCTAGTCCATTAAAGAAGCTGATATACTGTAAGACACCAAATAAAAAATATTTAATTTTGAGTTAATAAAAACAATAAATTCAACCTATAATATATTATATTGTATGCCTTAATATTTTTATTATTTATTTAGGTAACTACTTATATAATGCGTTTTAGTAATTTTGTTAAGTAGGAACCTATACCATTTAGACATTTAAATATATTATTTAATATCCTCTATAAAAAATATTTTTTTTAATAAACTGTTTTGTTAACTGATTAATAATTTTTTTAATTAAAAATAAGTTTATTATTCCCTATTTAATTTGTAGATACCTTATATTGAGAATCAATGTGTGTTCGGATGCAATTGGGATACTTAAATTTGGTATGCAATAACGCTACCTGTATTTAAGCCTCAATTGAGCTTCGTCGATGTAGGGGGTCTATGTCGTCGGATCCCAAACGGCTCCCATCTATTGTTTGCTTATTTCCAAACGGCTATCGTCAAAAAAGGTCTAACAAACAGTTAAATAACCTAAACGGCTCCCGTAGGAAAAAAAAATTAAAGCTCAGTCATGTCAGTTCACTTAAATTTTTAAAAGAACTAGAGTTCATTAGGAGTAAATAATTTTCATCTAGTGAAATAACACGTATAGATTATATATAAAAAAAAATATGGCTGAATTAGATGCCTAATATATGATTTTTTTTAACACTAAAATTTAATATTATTTTAATAAAAACTCACAATATATTATTTTTCTGTATACGTTTTATAATTTACTAGTATACACCAACAAAAGTTTAATCACACCTCTTTTGAGACAGTTTTAAATCTATATAAAATGAAAATGAACTTGTGATGTAAAAAACCGGAGCCGTTTGGAAATTTACCTGTTCGTAAAACCTTTTTTGATGGGAGCCGTTTGAAATTGATCTTTTTGTAAAACGGGAGCCGTTTAGGAAAATGGGAGCCGAATGGGCTACAACCGTCTAAATGCGGCTTCGATAATTTTTTAGTTCCAAGATTAATAAATAGGTATAAACAAACTCAATATTATTTAGTATTTATATATAAGTATAATGTTTTAACAATTAATGAACTCACTATTATAAACTTATTCACCGAGGCAGCCTATTATGATGATTTTTTTATCTTCAAATAATTTAGGTCTAATTATTTTCAGAATATTATCATTTATCTTAATTATAAACACTCCATTTTCTTTTAAAAATTTTATACGAATTAAGGCGTGATAATTTGACATCATTTTTACGTTTTTCGCATTTAAGTCACCAGAATAAAAAAAAAAATGGTGCGGTACTTCGATTAGTACCTAGGCATGAGAACTCTGCAAGTGTGGTAAAATTTATTTATTGCCATTTAATATAGGTACCTACCTGATTAGTTAACACGGGTAATATATTATAACACAATACATACCAATTATTAAATATTGAATTTTATAATAAATTGTTAATTTTATGCGACAACGTGATGCGCGATTAATTACAACTTTGAAATTACAAGCGATGATAATAATATGTAGTATATGCATCCAAAAGTCTTATATTCGTAAAAACGATATCATGCCTTGATCCATAAGAGGATTTGCATGAAATATCATGCGAGTGTTAATTTTTAATGTTGAAATATTAATCTTAAAAAACTAGATTAAACTTAAATTTTGAAAATTACCTACAAAACAATCACTATTAGGCCACCCTAATCAGTATTTTCTTTGTGACCTAATTAATTTTAGAAATAAATTAGAGTTATTATAATTATATGAATATAAATATAATTCTATTGAAAAAATAGTTTAAAATATTATTTAGCTTTAGTAAATTAAATTTATTCTAATTATTAAAACTATTAATGAATTTATTAAACTTTAGAAGACGTTAACCCGTATAATATGCTGTCTCCATATTATACGAACGTAAAATATAGCAAATTTACGTTCAGATGAATCAATTTTATTCTGTTAGATTTAATATTAGAGTCAATTTACCTAGTAACAAACTTAAAGGCAGTGGCGTCATTTCAGGTAATTTTTCGGTTGTGCGATGAAGTAAGATATTTTGAAATTGTATAAGGCATATAAAAATAGATAGGTATAATACGAATATGTACATTGTCCTGTTTTCAATGTTATTTCCGTGCATGTATCATGGACCAAATTATTGAATCATTAAAAATAGTAAAAATTAATTTAAAAACTAAAATATAAAAATAATTAACTATTTAAATACATTAATAGTGAAAACCAATTAGAAGCTACAAAAATAAATGCAGCAGTAAATAAAAAAGTACTTAATTTGTACATTTTATTGTTATCGATATCTATTTTTTATACTTATAGCTTTTGAAAAGTAAAGCACTAAAAAAAATATTTTAAATTTAAATAAGCAGATACGAGTGATTTAAAAAATTAACAAATACATCTTCAGCTTTTTCTAAATTAATGTTGTTAACTTCTTTTTTTTTCAATCTAATCCTTGGTAGTGCGTGTATTATTAACATTGGTTAGGCCATAACTAAACTTGGAAGTTATAGGAGCTCAAAATGGCAAAAAATGCATGAAAAAATTGTAAAATTATGCAAAAAAAAATTAAGCAAATATACTAAAAATTATTTTAAAACATATTATAATATAATAACGTTATCAATATGCACAGAAAAATAAAATATAGCTAGTAACCGGTTGCCAATTTGCCATTTTATTGAACTGAAAAATTAGTTAAATAAAAGGACTTTTCATTTTTGTTGAAGTTAAATACAATATTATTTAAAATACATGATTTAAGAAAAAAAAAATCAATTGTTTTTGAAAAATGCTGAAAATGTATGATATGCGTATGAAAATCAAGAAATGTGCATTTTTTTCTTTAAAATTGATGAAACATGCAAAATTTGAACTTATAATTTTCAATTTGTATACCTATTTGACATTGTATAGCTTGTTGTCTAGCTTGATTCCTATAACTTCCGAGCCCTTTGTTATGACTTATGATTCATACCTAAATATCAGTGCAATGGCGAACAGAAGGGGGGCTTGGGGGTTAAGCCCCCCCCCAAAAAAAATAATATTTTTTCATTAAATTACGCATTATTAAAGCAAATATAGTATAACAATGATAAATGATAATGTTTTATTTTCAAATCTTATTATTATGTTAGATACAGATATAAATATAATATATACATAATAGTTCAATATTACGGGATAAAATTTATTTTTATGTTAGGAAAAAAAAATTATTAAGCCCCCCCCCCCCCAAACAAAAATTCTGGGTGCGCGCCTGTAACAGTGGCATGCGTTTGTAAGTAAACGCCGCATGCCTCCTCATAAGAAAGAAAAATAATTTTATTTTTATTCATTATATCAATGAGTAAAATAATATAGGTTAAAGGTATAGATGTAATAATAGGTTATCGGTAATTATACTTCATTAAAATTATTAATATCTATATTATAATTTTATAGTAATTGGTAAGAAGATTAATAAATTAAGGTCATATAGGTATGCAATATATTAATTGAAACGCTTCGGATTTCGATTACCTGTCTCGTATCTAGTATAGTAGTTATGGCCAATAGTGCTGTATAATATTTTATGATTAGAACCAAAAAAATATTTTAAAAAAAAATAAGACGAATGGATTTTATTTATAGGTAAATAAATACTATACATTATAAAAAACAAACTTTTTTTTATTTACCTAAATAATTAATAATTTACCTTTATAAGTAACAGGTTTTTTTTAGCACTTTCCTAGCTTCCAATACTACCGCACGTCGATAATAAAAACAATAATGGGTAATAATAATATTAATTAAGATGAATTTGAGTTGGGTGTTTAGAACGTACTATTATTCCGTGATTTAACAATGATATACTTAATCAATGGTAGATATATAAATCTATTGTTTACTCAATTAATTAATCGCACGATATTTGTGTTATAACAAATGTAATTTAAAATTGGAATTACGATTTACAGTATACAAATATTGATAAATTTCAATATAACAATTAAAATACAATTTAATTTTAATCATATTAAAAATCGTTAATTATTTTAACAAGGCGAAGGCTAATTTGAACTTTTAAGGGGTGTAACCGGTAACGATGCGTCCCCTCACAACCAAATGTTCCTCTGTTTAAAGGTAATAATATTATCTAAGGCAACTCGTGAACTCTTATGGGTTTTTTAATTTTTAAATGAGTTATGAGCATTTTTAAGTTTTAATATTTTAACAAATATATCTCATTTAAAAATTAAAAGATCAATAAAAGCCTACTAGATGCCCTAGATAATATTATTACCTTTAATTTTGATAATAAGTAAATTGACTTTAATATTAAAGCCAACAGCATAAAATTGATTCCACTGAACGTAACGTTGCTGTGTTTTACGGTAGTAAGCCGGAGACAACACTTGCGGATATATCATCATTTTAATTAACTATAGCAAACCAAAGTTAATAATTGTATCTACCATTTAAAAATAAAGCTAATTTAACTGATGGTAAAACTATTTATTCAAAAATTTAAAAATTTCATATTATCGATAAATTATCATTAAAAAAAAACCACGAGTATAATGACATGAAATACACCCAGTATAGTATATGAGAAACATATTATATAATAACGGTCAATCGTGGTATTAAACCACAGTAAATCATTAAAATTAATGGAGTTTTATGAATATAATTTTTTGACTTTAAAAGTTTTAGTTGAGGGTGGTTTGACCGCTTCCCCGTCACACACATGCACACACACACACACACAACTCCACTAAATACGACCCAAAATCGATCGTTTTGTTTGTAATAAATAATAATACATTCAGCCAGCAGTCCTACAGTAGTCGTCATCGTCTCGATACTCGAAACTATATTTTTGGTAGCACTGGCATAGCTTCAATAGCTAAAAGGTCTTAGCTACGGTGTTCCGATCGTCGAGCCCTGGCGGCCGAAATACTCCAGGCAGTGGCGGCAACTAATATTGCCAATTCCTTGTAGACAAGCCTTGCGAGTAGGAGTAGTCGAACGTGTAAACTTACGAGATACGAATAGACGACCGCGAAGCTGGTCTTGTTATTGATTTCACTTTAGGTAAACAGTCGTACAAAGCCATGAATACTGACAGGATATTAATTTTCGTGTTTTTATCAATGATCGTCGTATCTTTTTTGTTGAGCCTCGGCCATTTGCCAACAAATCTCGAACAGAATAGCTCTATGATTTTATCCAGCGTTTTCAGTCGGCTACAAATCGTTGGCATTACATTTTATTCAATGATGCGAGTTTAACTACTAATAGTCCAATATTTCGAGTTTCCTTTTAATTTTACTACTGTCCCATGTAAAGTTTGTCTATATTATCCCTCGGTTTTGAATAAAAATAGAAGTAACTTAACGTGAAACATATTGAAGCAATGTCGTACCGCGTTTCCACTATTATCTAATGACGTCATAAGGTTAGTATGATTCAATATGCGATAGAATATTGTGATTGTATTCTAATGATAATGCATGATAAATTATAATTATTCTTTATTGTAGGTACCCGAATAAAGAATGTGCTTAATTTAACAATATAAAAAAGTAGGTAGGTACTTATTTGTTATTTACAGTTGTTAACCTGTCTATCTAACCTTAACTAATAGGAGGTGCCTTTATATATTTTACAGACTTCATATTTGATTAATTAATTATAAAAATAAACTGAAATATAGTTAAAATGAATGATATTTTTTATCAAATAGATAATTGATCTGCATTTGAATGGAAGATACAATTAATTATTTAGCATATTATAATTATAGAATAAATTAGTTAGCTAAAATATAAAGCTCAAGTAAGCCAGCATTTAATACATTTGTTATATTATTTTATGTACTTTAAGTTAAGCCAAACTTTTTCATTTAAATATCTAAATTTTTTAATTAAGTGTTACACATTTAACTATTTAAGTACCAACCTATATTTTTATGGTTAAATAAGAATGTCATAAATATTAAGATATATAATATTTAATGAAATATTACTATAATGTATATATTATAGAGACCTGAAAAATGTTACGAAAAAAGGTTTAACACTATAAAAATATGATAATAGAGAAATATAATAAACGAGATGAGTTTGTATATGACTGAACAATTTTGTTTTTACTCTTTGAATAATGATGTAATATAATAAATTCATTTTCAAAGCTTAAAAGTTCCTATACTTTCAGATTTTAAAGGTTTTTAAAAGTTTCAATATATAAAGACAATTTTTTATGGTGGTTCAATCACATATTAATACATTAACCGCGTTATAAAATATTTATGAATATAATAAAGTTAACATACCAGAATTGTGCTTTTAACTTTAAATTTATCATATATATTTTATATAATATTTTCTTTAACATACCTACTCACTATGAGTATCGCAGTTAAATTTAGTTTTTATCAAAACAATTATGTAATAAGTATAAGGTATTAAGGTAGGTAATTAAAACTATGTATACACACATTAAACAACCCGTAAAATAATGAATTATTAATTTTGTAATATGGGTCCTTATGTATTATGTATTTTTATTAGAAAAGTAAACTAAATCAGGATTTAACCTTTCTATAACATGTAATCTAACAATAGTTAAAAAAAAAAACTGCACATACTGATAATACATTGACAGATGTATCAATTGAGTATTGAAAAAATTATGTTTAAAAACTTGTTACAAAACTGATGTCAAAAAAAAAAAAAAAGCATTACAAAGTACAACTAAATTTAGAATGAGTTATATTAAACCAAAAATATGCTAGTGCCACACAAAATTAATATTTTATAGTAATTAAGTATTCAAATACATGTATGTGATTAAAATACTTTTTTCCGTTTAACCTCTTAAAATAATAACCATTATTATTATTCACAAGGTATATTTTTTAGGGTAACTCAAGACTTACAGTAAACCTTAAACAAGTTAATGATATTTTTTAATTCAATAAGTTAGGTGAAAAAAACAAATAACAATTTAAAAAGTTTTTAGTGAATAGTGATATATATATATTTTAACTCAATTAAATTAAAAGTTATATAGAAACTTACAATTAACTTTATTTTTATTTTTTGAATTGCCCATAGATAATTTTAAATATTAAAAATCATAAATATCATTGAATGCAGGTGTTACAATTGAACATTTAGAATGTATGAAACTAAATCAGGAAAATAAAACTGTAGATGACGATAATTACATACATAGTATTAACTATTAAATATATACAATAAGTAATACTTATTTTTTTTTTAAATACTTATTAAGTATACAAAAAAATTATTTTCAAGTTAATACAATTTGTTATTGTGTAATATATTATTTTGGTATTATAATAATAAAAAAAAAAGTACTTCATAGATAGTTTTTACGAAAATTAAAATTTAGTTATAAAAATTTAAGTTTTGGCCTTTGGAACAGTAACAATCTGTTAGACCTAATAAAAAGAATTGTTATTGTCTATAGTTTGTACTGACTATATCTTATCTATTCATAAATATTGTACACTAAAATTTTAGTTAGACAAGAGTATATTGATTTTAGTTTATAAAAACAGTAATAACTTATTAAGTCATTTTATACGATTATGATAAAAATATTTTTTATTTTTTTTTTCAAGAACTGTGCCTATAACATATTGGTGATTATTTTTATTAGATATTTATTATTATTAAAATAAATTAACTGTATTATTATTCCGGCTGAAGAAAAAATTTCAAATTTAATTAAATTTTTAATTTCCCATTATAATATGATATATATGCGGTATGCATTATCAATAATAACCTAATTATATCAATTATTTGATTTCTATAACTGTAACTTGAATTTGATAGAAATTAATTTGTTTATTAAGTCAATATCAATAAAATATAATATTATCATTCAAGTTAAAAATTAAGTTATATTTAACCTTAAATTTTTAACTTATTTATGACTATGCTTGCCCTGAGTTAAGCTGAGTCTACTTTTTAATGTATATTATTATATCACGTTTTATAATAAATATAGAACAAATATACATTTATATTAATTATTTTATAAACTACAATATTTGTTTTTATTTTTTAAATAATATTCGAAGTGCCATATGTGTAAATAATATCATTATATATATATACTTTTTTTTTTTGGACTAATAATGATAAATGAATATTCCAGCAACAACTAATATGACTTTATATTATTTTCTGAATAACTGTGTAATAAATAATCTTGTATCATTAATCTTAGAATTATTACAGGGTGTATAAATAATCAATTGATACATTTACATAATTCACAGTTTACCCAAAAAACAAACATTATTGGAAAAACATATAAGCTGTTAGTAAAGATGATGGTTCAATGGAGTGCTGTAGTTTCAGTTCACGACGGAGAGCTGAAATACTACAGGTATTTGTATTCTCAATTTAGTTTAAGAATGGCCAAATTTACAAATTTTAAGTGCTGTGTCTGTGACTGGTTGGTGATTGGGTTTAGTTCACACACACCAATCACTAGAGATTTTACAAGTCCAGTAGAAGTTTTTATCTCAAATAAAGTAGTTTATACTAGCTCTAAACTATATTTTGGATTCTGAACGGAATGAGGAATGTATTAATTTTACAATGATGTGTTTTTTTTTATGTCTGTGTGTAGCATAACTTATCAAAATAATACTTCAATTCAATGCCTCAAAAACTTCCGGAGTGGTTTCTGATGGCATAAAAAATATTCTTAATATATAATACAGATCAAAAGTAAGAAGTTTCCAGTAGTTTTAAATAAAGTCAGGAAAAATCACAAAAAGTGAAAGAAAAATGGGAATATTTATGCAAACCAGTTTTTGAAAAAAATCGTTTTTTTATATAGTTGTAACTTAAAAACAAATCACTGTAAATACTTGAAATTTTCACAAAATGTTTATATTAGTGTTATCCATATACAATTAAATTTACAAAATATTATGGCTACTTTTTTTAAGCTATTTATAGGCAACTGACACTTTCGTTTTTTCCAAGTATTTTTTTTTTTTAAATGTCGATAAAAAATGTTGGGTGCCCCTTGATATGAATACAAGGTTTCTTATAAGTTATTCTTATTGTTGTTGAAAAAATCAAAAATTTTTAGTCATATTTTTTTTATAAGAATATTTAAAGTTTAAAGTTTTACGAAATATGTCAAAATTGCGAAAATTGATAAAGTAATTTTGTAGTTGAATATTCATAAAAATGTTTGTATTTATATCTAATAAATTTCAAAACTAAGTTTTTTATAAGTTTTCTTTGAAATAGCTGTAGAGAAAACTCGAAGCATCATCATAGAAAAATATTATAACTTATAAGCGTCTAAAATTAAAATTTTTATGAAATCACGTAACGATAACGATTTATCCTTTCAATACTTATAATTATTTAAAAAGAGTAATTCGTACTTATACTAGAAAATTTCAACAGTTATTAAGATTGGCCTTTTCTTAACGTGATTTAATTTTGAAAATATTTCGCTTATTTAATGCTATTTATAGGCATTGGAAATTTTCGTTTTTGTTTAGTTTTTTTAATATAAATATCGATAAAATTTAATTGTTTTGGCTAAGTCAAATACTTGAAAGTTTATTATAAAGTTCCTCAAAAATTAGTCCTATAGTGATTCAAAAAATATAAGAATACATCGGCATAATTTTTTTAATTAGCGTTTGAAGTTTATATATTGACAAAATTCGTCAAAATACAAATATTTGCAAATTATATTGTAGTTAAAAATTAATAAAAAATGTTGTATAAGAAGCAGAGTTGAAAATTTAATACAAGATTTTCGGCAAGTGTGGCTTACAATAATTCTAATAAAAAAAGTTGAGCGTTGGCCAATCAAAAAAATTTATGTTAAGTTAAAATTTTTACAAAATTCAAAATGCACGCTATATTAATTAAGTAAATTAACAATTTAATATCAAATAATTTTTGGTATAGTTTAAAATTACTAGTTGTGGAAACTTGATACACACATCAGTTAATTCAATTGTCATTTTCTCTACAATATAATTTTGGGGTATTCGGGTCATTAAAACATATACCACAGTCCACCATTTTCACTATTCAATGGAAAATATATATCCTACTCCCTGGGCTAACAAATCATCTCTGTTCAGAATCGTTTTTCGTATACAACGATACCTATTATTTGATTCAAATTTAACACACACATTATAGATTATGGATCCAAGATCCACTCGATACCTACTTGTACAGCAAAGCGTTACCCACTTACCCACTTGACCACATTTTTTATTTTTTTTAATACATATGTAATTATTACTTTTGGTCATAGCAGGAAAACGTCTTTAGAAATTAAAATTCAGTCATTAGAAAAAATTCATAAGATTTGGAAGTTGAAAACCTTCCTCTTCTCTACTGAAGGAAACAACGATGAACAAATTGATACAAAATGAAGTACAACAGAGCTTTGTATTTTACTTGATAGTAAAATCAAAAAACTTTGCTTAACTATCTCAAATGGACTATACACAACTATTAATAATACTATAATTGTTACAGTATCATAAATCCTTATTTCAAAACTTTCTGTACTTTATGAAGATTTATAAATAGAAAACATTAAAAATGTGAATTAACATGATGTGTTTAAAAATACCCAAGTACTTACCATATTGAATGTATACTTAAAATTTAAGTAATTTACTCTCCATTACACTTAAGTTATTATTCATAAAATGAAGCCAAAAATGTCAGGAATGTATATAAACTACATTTATATAATGATCACTGTATTATTCCAAACAGAATGAAATATATGTTGAAATTAAAAACAATTTATATAAATCTTCAATTACGGGTTGTATACTAATAAAAAAAGTAATAAATAATGTTTTATTTATTGACTAATTTTTTATATATCATTTAAATTGTGTTATTTGGTAGCTAAGTTGTATTTTATGTTTTTTTAACATACCTATAACTTTTTTGTTTTAAATAAAATTTAATTTTTAAACTAGATTAATGAATACTACACTGTGTTATTGTTTACTTTATTTATATGTTGTATAAATTTGATATATTGAGTCTAACCATACAACCATATTCTATAAAACTTAAAGAGCACACAATACAAAAAACATTATCTTCAAATTATAATTAAACGCTAAATCTTCAAAGTAAAATCTACTAAAAGCAATTTGTCAAAATCTAATCAAAAAAACTGTTTTTTAAGGATATATTGGAATAATTGGAACATATAGATAATCATGTGGCGTCATTGGTCCAGGCTCGGCATAATCACCCAATTTACATGTGTAAAAGTCAGGCTCTTATATAAAATATGTTTTTTTATGTTAAAAACTATAGAAGTATCAAAATGCAAATAAAAAGTTTGGTTATTATTATTTTCTTTTTTTAATAAAAACATTAAAGAAGATATTTTTATTATTATTTTTCACCAACCAATACACCACCGCACCATGTCATTCTGCTGCAATTATAGTGGCGCATGCATAACAAAAATTTACTTTTATAAAATTTTAAATATTTGAAAAAAATTAAACACTTATGAAAAATGCTGGTTCCCCTAATGTTTTCAACATATAAAAACGCATCATTTATGTATAATGAAAATAAGAAAATATATTAGGTAAGTAAATTATTATATGAAGTAACATTTATACGTATAAGATAGGTAGACAATTGCCTACCTATCTTATCCTACCTCAAGCTCGGCCTGATGACTTCATGCATCTTTTTTTAATTGGTTATAATTGATTAAATTATGTGTGTAGAAACGTTATACCTACACTATTATTCTTAGAATTAAATATTCTTTCAAATTAAAAAACTAATTTTTTGTGTTTTGTCCTCTTTAAAAAAAAAAACATGTAATTTGCATTTATTTTAACTACTGTTTTACTCAATGTACTTAATTAATATATATTATTAGAAATAAAAGTAAATTTAACTATTTATTCATACTGAATGTTTAAATAAAATAAAATTTAAAAATCTTATTCACATTAACCAGCATATTTTGTTATCTGTATTCACATAAGTAATTATTAAAAATAATTGAACATGAGTATTTAACTTATAAGATAAAATTATATTATTAAATTTTTATTTTAAATTATGTTTTTTGGTTAATATATTAATTTTCAAAAAGATATTTGTAACATAAATTAAAATAAGTATTTTAACTTACAAATTCAGTTTAATTGAAATATTTTTAAAATTGGATTTTATTAACTAGTAACTAATAAATGACATTTTCACCGCCTTCAGGTTATCTATATGGAATACTGAGAAAAATATGATAAAAATTCTGTAAAATAAATAATTGAACCTTGAAAACTCTTCAATTATAAAAAAAACATAAAAAATCATTTTGTAAAAATGTCATTATATAATTTAATATAATATTTTACTTACTATGTTTTTTATAAAATATTTATTTAATTTATTCAATAAAATTAACTTAATAAATTATACTGTCAATCATCTAGATGTTCAACATTTTGCTGAATAGCAGCATTTCCTTCTGCAGATGATTTTGCTTCAGCTTCAGTTTTGTTTTTTTCATCTATCGAAATCTCTTCGCTAATAACTTCTGTATTTGTTAAGTTTTCTTCATCAGTCTTATCATAAAGTGAATTTTTGGCATGTTCAACAAACTTATCGATAATCTTTTGCAATTCTTTACATTTATTCATTACTGCTTTACGTCTACCAAATATATCATCATTATAATGTTGGATTAGTTCTCTTAAACCACCTTTCATACCAATCTGAAACAAGTGATTTAGTATTTTATTATATTAAATACTATTACAATTCATTCAAATTTTAATATTGTACTTTATTTTTATAAAATCATGACTAATAGATTAATATTAAATAAATTAAAATATAATAATATAACACTGTTTTGTTTTTAAACAATAATTAAATTTTAGTAAATAATATAAAATAATTATAAAATGTTATCATTTTTAAATAATATAAAAATAAAGTATTAATGAAAATTCCAAGTGTTGCATGTTTAAAAAATTAAGTGAAGTGATATTTATAGTTATACCAAATCGTTATTTCTTAAAATAATTTTTAATACTTAATATTTTAGATAGAATTTGCAATTTTAAATATAATAATAAGTCCAATATACACAATTTATCTACATAGCATAATGGCTATTTTAATTTTAATTTGTAATTAAGCATTTAAGATGTATTAAATCTATTATCTATTTAAAATAACATCTATAATTATGACCATAACTTACCTCTTGAAGACTATTATTAATTGGATCAATTTCGTCTGGACAAGAGCTTTTAATTTGGATATCAAAATTCTTTTTCATTATAATAGCAATCTCTTTTATATAATGTATAATTATTTCAGATAACACTTGCAAGCTTTCTTCATTCGATTCATCAAATCCAGCATGAGCTGTAAATATAACTGCACGTTTAAACATTATTTTATCCCAATCATCACGATCAATTTTATACTCCCATTCACAAATGCCTTTTGCAAATTTTAAACGTTCCTCTTTAGTAAATACTTGGGGCTCTGGTTCAGTTTGAGGAATTGGCATAAGTTGCATACACTCGTTTAGTACTGTTTGTTTTGCTTGTTTGGTAGTTGCATTTTCAATTTTTTGAACTAATAGATCCATATATTTGTAATGTTCATTAAGATCAATATTATACATAATTTCAGGGTTAACAATATCGGGATCTTCCTGAAAACATTCAAAATTCCCGTCATTTTCATTGTTAACATTTGTTTTTGGGAATTTTGAACAATCTTGATTTGTATCAGTATTAGTTTTGGATGTTTCTATGGTTCTCAAAAAATCATTGTAAATTTTATTTACTAAATTTTCCATTTCATTGTCTTTTTTTATATTTAAATCATTTGAACATGAAGGATCACGTAAAGATGTAGAACAAGAAGGACCAGGTAAGTCAGTCGAGTATGAAGGTCCATATGTGTCTGCCGAATATGAGGGACCAGGTAGCTCAGTTGAGTATGAGGTACCAGGTAGGTTAATCGAATACGAAGGACCAGGTAAATCAGTCGAGTATGAAGGCCCAGGTATATCTGTCAAATGTGAGGGACCAGGTAGGTCAGTCGAATATGAAGGACCCTGTAGGTTAATCAAATACGAGGGATCAGGTAGAACAGGTAAAGATGTAGAGCAAGATATGCCAGCCATATCAATAGCATTCCTTGCAGTGTTATTGCTTTCATTCAAGTCCAGTTCATTATTTATATTTTCATCAACAATTAATTTTTTACTCAATTCAGATTCCTCCTGTACTTGTAATTGTTCTATATTTAAGGCATTATCTGAATCAAAAATATTTTCAAATATTTTACCTAATTCAGAATTGATGAACATTTCAACATGATTATTTTTTAGATTTAATTGTTCTTCTGTTTCTTTAACATGGGGAAATGTTTTTGAAATTGCAGAACTAGATTCTTGATTTTGCTTATTACCAACTGTTTTTTTAGGAAGAGTTTGTGGATTATCTGAATTATCTTCCTCGAAGTCATCACCTTCTTCAACTGTCCATGGTTCATCATCTATAGCACATATATTTCCTGCTAATAGTCTTATACAGGCAGGTAATGGTTGTTTCCCTCCTTTATCAACAGCAACACAATCATCATCATCATCATTGTCTTCATCTTCATCATTTGTTTCATATCCAGAATTATATTTCTTATTAGATCTACTTTTATTAATTGGGTCAGTGGAACAATACTCCATTTCGTTATCACGGTATTTCTTTAAAATTAATTTTCTAAAACAAAAGAATAAAAAAATATATATTAATAGGACTTTATAAATTATCATCAGTTAATACTGATTTTAGAAACAACTTTTAAATGTGTGTATAATATAAAATATATAGTATGTGTATATAAATAAAAAAACTAGTTGCAACATATTGGAAAAAATCAACGAATCATTTATGCTTAAAGAATTTAAAGATTCCTATGTAAGCACCAAACAATTTATATTCACTCTATGGTTGATAAACAATTATTGTAAATAAATATTTAATGGTTATAATTTTAGTGATTCACTATATACATAATTTATCTTATCTAATCAATTAAAGATCTGGGTTTACAACTTACACACAACTAGTTACTAGATGTGATATATATATTTTATTTAAAAATGAATTATAATTCAACACAGGAAAACGCTAAAAAGATTAAGATTAATACTATTAAAAAGCTAATTTATTCAAAAACTTCAAAACTGTAATTTCATATTAATAGAAGAAATGAAGAATTAACTTTTATTATAAAAAAAAAAAGGATAGTACTTAAAAAAAATTAACAATTAAAATTGATTTTTCCAATAATAATAAAAAACAAAATAGATAAACTTATTGCTTCTCATAAGTTTAACTGAGTAGTAAAAATAATTTTAATTAAAAAATATAATTCATTCCTTTCACTATGTTTAACTAAATTATAATATATTTTTTTTTTTTATTAATACTTTTGAAAATATTATTATACTTAAAATTATTTTAACTAAAAATTAATTTAACAAAAATATAAATAATTTATATATCCTGTTGTTGAAGACGTAATACATGCATTTAATTTTTGTAATATATTAAAAAATTGAGTCAAGGTTATATACAATATAATGAAAGCTATACCACATATCGGATATCATTGATTATAAATTATTATTATATACCAGGGGTGGCCAGCCAGAAAAGACTCCACCCAATATAAATAATAAGAAAATAATTAATAATTTAAAATTTAAAAAATACATATTTAAATATTACCTATATCAAGAACACTATATTTTTTTGTAATTTTTTCCTATAAATTTCTATAAATTGTACTTTAATAAAATATTATACTTTTTTAAATACATAAATTCATATTGAAAATTGTTTTTGTAAAAATGTTTTGACAAGATGCAAGCTGCAAAAGTCTATGATGCGAGTCACAGTTTGACCACCCCTGTTATGTACTATGTATAATTAATGGTAATACATATTTTTTTTAATATAATATTATATTAATATCACAGATTATATATAGCAAATTGTGTTACACATTTTATTCTTCAACTAATAACACTATACTTAATTATTTCTCTTAAAAAAATACTTTATAGGTGCCTAGTTTTCAATAACATTTATAGTAACATATCTATTTTTACTAAGGGCTTGAGGACATATTTTGAAAATTATGCTCAGTGTTGTTTATTTTGAATAAGGTTATTTATTATTTTTTTCAATTTAGGACTTACTTAAAAAATATACAGGAAGATTCATTTGTCAAACAATACTCATTATTTCAAAATCTATTAATTTTTTAAAAAATATTTTCATCTATATAATTTCCTATCAAAATAAATTTATTTTTATTGCTATATGTAGTTTTGTACTTTTTGAATGATAACATACATTTTTATTTCATATTTTGATTTAGAATATAAAATATATTTTATCAATAAACTACAGTTTAAATGCAGTATAGTAAAATAAAATAATATAGGTATATATTTTATTTGTAATAAAATCCAGTTTAATATTTAATATAGATATCATATATGTTTACTAAATGCACTACTAAATGCACATATATACTATGTACACTAAGAATATAATAAAAGTGTGTCCGGTAGACATAGGCGTGCGCAGGAATTTGGTATGGAGTGTGCCATGAAGAAAATTGGGCCATTTTCCGTTAAATTAGCCTTTCCAAACCTAAGCCCTCTCTAAAAAATAATAGATTTTATGCAAAATATCAATTCATAAAAACTTGAATTGGTTAGTAGGCACTTTCGTGTTTCACCAAAACATTTTCATATTTTTCAAGAAATAGATAATTATTAAACAAATAACTGGGTTATCTTTTACATAATTAAGTAATAAGTATACCTATAGTACCTACATTAGAATATCTGAATATCTAACTAACATTAGTTTAACTTTATATATCTAAGCCAACATTAATTTATAGGACTATGGTTACTGGTTAGACTGCATTTATCATTAAAAAATGTCTTTATTATCGATGGTGTACATGTGTGATATTATATATTAAATTATTTAATACACACATTGGAACGGCACTATTAATTGATATATTGTAATAATTCCATGGGGTTACTAATTGTTATCTATTTTCAAAGATTTAAAAAAAATGTATTCAATTAACAATAAGTTAAGATGACATTCGTCAATAAAACTTTATTTAATAAAAAAATAAGCTGGTTTGCTTATTTTGCTTGTCATAGATTGTTGGGTTTATTGCAGGTATTTGGGTAGACATATAG
>VUJU01001878.1:0-16850 GCA_009835225.1 Aphis craccivora
GTACGAAAAGGTATTAATTGTTTTCCACGGTATATGTATACTATTATTATATTTATATACTATAACATATTATTTTACAGCAGGTACTGTTAATGTAATTAATACTCTATTAGGTATATTGAATTATGATGACGATGGAAAATAATAGTTTATAACAATAATACAGAATCATTAGATAATAATCAAATAATATATATAATATATATATATTATATACTATTATATTGCGATAAATTAGTTGTGCGTAAGTCATTGATAATATTTTATAAATGAATAATTATACTCTATATACCTTTATACCTTATTACCTTATAACGCATAAACGAAACGTTCGTCTGTATTCCAGTAAGCGATGTATATTTATGTAAAGCGGAAAAATGGAAAAAAAAGATAACAGAGGAGATATTATGTAAAGTCGATTATACCTAAATACCTAATATTATAATATACGTATATATAGGTAGTGTAGGAGCTTAAACGTACTAAATTAAAAAAAAGTGCATTAGTGCGAAGGGATTTTCTCATATACCGCAGCGACAATAATACGAGTAACATAAAGAACATCTGATTTCGTCGATAACTTTGCAGTAAGTTGTTTTCTTAATTTATCAATGTACACGAGGCTACGAACCTGAGAACTCGTAAACTTTTGCGCAGGGAATTTTCCATATATTTTTTATTATACTTTTCAAACTTAGTTTGGTTTTGATTTAAAAGATAGTTTCTAAATACCTATATTGACATTTTTTACATACTTATATCATGGAAGTTTTTCTTTACCTCCCTAAATTTTTTTCAATCAATTTCGGAATCATAAAACTTATTCAATAAGTTGTTTGTAAAAACGTTCGACGTTTTAGAGTTTATAGTGTATTATCACTATTTATCAGCCATCACTAATAACCAAAAGTTTTAAAGTCATTATAAAATATGCAAGTTTATATTAATGTCTTTAAAGTTCAATTAGGTATTACAGGTATTATACATATTATAATAATACCTCGAATATTACTCAAAGTAGAATGATAAACTTTTTAAGTTTTATTTACTACATCTAACACTTTTAAATAGATCTTAGAATCAAAAATAATTTATACAAAACAAAAATAATCATTTTAGAGCCAATTAATGAATTGGCTACTCGTTTTATGCATAAAATATAAAATATTTGTATTTTATCATACAAGTTCGGGAATTGTTTTTGTAATACATTTAATACTATTACAATATATTATATATATTTATACTTTGTATTAACATTTGAACCTTTTTTTTATGCCAGTTATTCAAACTTATTTAAAAATATATATTTTAATTTATACTTCAACAATAAATGTTATTTTTTAAGTAGAATGAATTGTTCAACTATAAACGTATTATACATTTATAAACAATAATTTGAATAGTATAAATTTTGTTATTGTTGTAATTGTACAATTGTATATAGATATTAGATATACTATATATTATGATTTTTTGCTGTATGTAGTTTATTGTTGGTATTTTTTTAATGTATATATTTTGACAAGATATTCCATTTAGAATGGTCGGGTTTTCCGTGGAATTTTATTTTTATCAGAGTATAATATTATTATATTTGATGTCGTATATAATCACACGTAAAACTTCATGTTTATCATGTCGATGTTATTGAGTCAATATTTAATTCAATCACTTCTTATTATGTTTAAATAATGAGTTCTCCAAGTGGTAGTAATAACGTCAGCCTTTGATATTTTACATAGTTATCTCAACGCACGATATTATAATATATAAATACATTGCAGTATACCATTATGATATATATATATATATATATATAAATATTGTGTTGTAACTCATTTGAATTTTTTTTTTCAATGCACTAAAAGTATTGCAAGTTTTTTTTTCCCCCAAAACACGAGGGGAATATTATAACGGAAAACCTATTGGCAACAAAAAAAACCCCGTGGCGCCCACAACTTTAAGCCGCCGCTCTTTTGTGGAGGGTAAAAAATGCACGTTCAAAAGCATTTTCGGGAGAGATTGTCTAGGGCATACGGAAGATGTCAAGCGTTATGACGGTTTTTTTTTTATTTTGTTGTACATTTCGTTTGGCATTCAAAAACTTTAATGATAAAAAGAAAGAAAAAAAAATATTAACCACGAACGGCCAGCGTATTACCTCGGCTCGGCCTCGGGGTATTTTTTTAGCATTCGAATCTTTTTTTTTTTTTTTTACATTCATTGGTGCACACTTTGATGTTCTATGTATATATATATATTATATACGCAGTTATACAAAGTTTATATAATATGCGTTTTGCGTATTATTATTGTAACGGTGTATCGATTAACAAAATAATAATAAGATATACTGATTTCGATTAAAAGTCAATAGCTAATTTGCAAATAATTATTATCTAAAGTCCGCAGGTGCGCATTAATAATAATATAACTTTTTAAATAATATGTGTATTATACGGATCCGTCACTCGCCAAACGTACATTGTACAAATACGCGTAACTGCAGTACACGAGAAGATAAAATATATGCATATAAATATACAGAGTTTAATGGTTTCAGAAATGATATTTTCCTCTCCACAGTGCATAATATTATGTGATTTAATACAATTTTACTCGTTTCGCGTTCTACTCAAACTGCCGTCTAATAAACGCAATGATTAATAAATAATGTAATTTTTATCGAACGATGAAATAAAATACTTAAACTGAGTTTTGCGTGCTTACATGTTAAATACGTAGGTATATCAAATGCTTTCGAAATAATAGTACATTCACAATATTAGGACGACAAAGTAATACACATATAAATAACTGCCGTTTCATAATCGATTACGAACAAATCTTCTTCAGCTTGCTGGCGCATAGTTCATATATGTATTATATAGCAGTGTAGCGGCGTCAAATCCCTTTTAGAACTTAAAGTCATTTTTTCTTTCAACTGTCGGAACAAAACGAATGATATAAATAACAATAAAAAAAAAGAAGCTGGGGAGCTGGGGAAAAAATATCGTTTGACAATAGTAGATTTTTTTTATTTTTTTGGCCGTCGTAAATCATTCATCGCGTGGCCGCTACCGTGCATCCCGAAGGTGGCTCGGAATAAATTACGTTCGTAAAATTAATGTTCAACGAGGCGGTGGGCCATGGTCTGTACTGTTTTCGGGGCCGGTTGAATGGGGAAAATAAAAAAGGAAAAAATTCTTCACGTGCGCACGAACTGAAATCATGACATGCACTGATGTGGGAACGAACGGGCGACGATAATAATAATAATAATACAAATAATTTATTGTATAAACGTTAATAATTAAGAAGCTACTTTTATATATATTTTTTTTTAGTTTATATAAAGGAGGTTCTTTGAAGATCTGAGAAAAAAAACCAAAATGTATATCGATTTCAACCACCCGCTTGTTATTTATAGAATATTGAAATGATTCTTGTTCTGTAGGTACCTCTATACAATGTAGAATCTATAAACATAAAAAAAAATAATTATACTCAACCGTGTATGCAATGCAGACCATCATGCGATTACCGACTGATCATTAGCCGTCATTAACCTACGATATAATATTATAATGTTCCACACAACATGATACCTATAAACATTTAAATAAAAGTAAAAAAAAGTCTCTAGACGATTAAATTATCAGAAGTTCTCCGTATTATATTATGTTTTATTAAGCATAAACCATTAATATCGCTAGAACTATATACATATGTATATAACATACTATATTATTATTATTGATACGTTTTAAACAGTATGAATTAGTAAAGGTAGGTACCTATCTATATAATAATATATCTATATACATATGTATAATTTATTGGCTATTAGTCTCTTCTAAAATTGGAACGAGTTATTTTTACACCTATGTCAAAAAGTTCAACATGCACTCTTATATACTCACAGCGTGTCCGATAAAACACACTCGTCGGCCGTCAGATAACTATATGTACGCGGTTAAGGCGTCGATATTATAAAATAATACTAAAAACATTGTTAATGTGACACGTGACACTTAACAATAATATTATATACTTTTAAAATATGCGTAACATTGTGATGTATATATTATGTATACTATGTAATAAAATGCATTATTGTATTATATTGTGTACAGGTAAACACGTCGTTGACAGTTTATTTACTCTTAGCAATGTTTGGTTTATTATTTTCGCACTGACGGTTTCGCCAAATGCCAATAACGCTTTATGCTTACATTATATTATTATAATATACGTTTTTTATTTATTTATCAAATACCGAGAGAAAAACAATAAAACGAGTAAATATACATATGCATGTGTAATTGTTATTTGCCACAGAAAAACAATGTACCAAATATTATAACAATAATAATGAGGTTCTGGCGACATTATAATATTACTATTTTACTTATATTATAATAATACTATGTAGATACTCGCGTATTGGATGACAATTATTATCTACCTACTTATATTGTTGTTGATGTTCATCGTAGATTTGGAGCCAAATCGAAGAGTGGCCAAACGAGTAGCGACCTCAAGTAACAACATAATGTATATTTTAATCAATCATTTTACGCAATATTAATGATAATGAGACGATAACAATAGTATATGTCACTAACACAATATTCTATTGTTAATATTGTACCGGCTTGATGTAGTTTTTCGACAGCTCAGGAGATAGGATACAGGAAAGACAATATGTGTAGTGGAGGTCTATTTTGCGATTATTTCCCAATGAGTTAAATCACAACATTATTTGAAATGATCACCATCTGGAATATTACACAATATGGTATGTATAGCTGTAGGCTTCTTTTCAATTTTTTTTTTTTTTTTTGTAAGCCTGTGTTAACAGATAGCGTTCTAGTATTAATATTATAATATAATAAAATAAAACAAATATAATACTGTATTATAACTATACACAATATTATAAAAAATACTACTTAAATACTATTGATGATCGTCGGGGAGAATTATTTATTGTTGGATATAGATTAGAATTGTAGCGATGATGAATTTAAGTGAATCGGGTTTCTGTGATATTTGATGTTAAAAATGTCATTGACTTGTATATAACGCGATATAAGTGTACAATTTATTTGAATTGCAGCTAAACCCTAAAATATCAAGTTGCGTGGTATTTAAATTAATAGACTCTGGTAAATTCGAATACAAAACTTTTGTAAGGCGTTTCATACAATATTGAACTTGTTGAAGCTACATAAAAAGATCTTTTATAATATAAATTTCATAATATTATTATTTACATTAGTCGTACGTCGCCTACATTAAATATACCATTTTTGACAAATATTGACATAACATTTAGTACACGTATACCATATTTTAATAATATTGTAGTTGAATGTTATATTTATTTATACAGACACTATACTGAACCGCAACTACCGTGGGTGACAATAGTATTCCCAATTTTAGGGCCATTATTCTTTTAATTTTTACCAGGCCGGTCGGTTTACTAGATACCTACCAAATTGGTTATTTAAAAATACAATTTTGACTGTGCTGCATGAAATGTATCTGGTTGCTGCACTTCAGATACGGCTTCTACAATAGATAGTAGAAATAGATTTATTATACATTATGATGTTTAATCATAGATGGATCTTATTGTGTTTTTTTACGATATAATTCTTTTAAAACTTTAAAGTTTAAACGTTAATTTATAAAAAACAAAAACAGAAAAAACGTCAAAGGTAGACAGACAGTTAAATAAATTAAACACACACATAGTGTAATATATTATTTATACTATACTATACTATATATAAAATTACAAGAATACATATGTATATTACACTGTGCGTATTTATTTATTTTTTATTTGTACGCTGCAGATAATAATATATAATTACCTACGCTAAAATGCGAAATTGTAAATTGTATAAAATACATGATAGCATTATCGAAGCCTATTGCTATAACAATAATGATTATGATTAATTATTTTACGATCGTAAGTACATTTATATTATGATATAATTGTTCCATATTATGGATTCAGCATTGGCATCGTGATTCGATATCGTATAGCAGGTCGTTGTGCAATATAATTTCTATTAGCGAATACATAGTAGCTATGTATAAGTATAAAATAATATAATAATTTACGTCTACGTCATCGTATGCATAGCCGGAGAGGGTTAGATTAGGTCAGGTACGCTTATGCAGTTTTTTAAATAGGTACTTGCACATTATCTCGAGACTTATTTAATTATTTCAGCAAAATATTAAACAGATTTACGTAAATACAATACAATACATTTGTGTATTAGCCACTCGTCGATTATGAAGACGTATAGTGGGCAACACTGTACATCGATAACAGGCCACGTCTAACGGCTATAATTATAGCTGGACGTGATTAAGAAATATTAGGAATAGATTTATACTCTTGACAGACTATAATAAAAGTTTGCCGAATTCTCGACTATTTCTATAGACAATTTTGGTAATCATATTTATTTGTTAAATATTGGCTATTATTATATACGTAAGTACATATTATATAGTAATACATTAAAAAATATGTTAACTTACAATAAAAAATATTACATTAGGTGATATGAGGCGTTTTGTATTTCGAATGGATCAAGCTTCAAACAGAAAAATAATAATATTATAACTTATAAAAAGAAAATATAATTTCTTTATAAACCTCTTAAGTTGAATTTCGTTAAAGCATTATTGAAGTTGGTAAATAATGTACTTGATTAACTTTGTTTATATTTATTCAAAAAAACCTCGTTTATATTTTTCTTTTATCTACTTAATAGTTTTCCAGAATAAACGAATTAGGTATAATCGTTTTCTGTTACAGAAATAAAGATTCTAAACGAACAAAGAAATCGCACGGTTATACCAAATTATTGAATCGCAAAATAAAAATGAATACTTATTCATCTATTATTTGTATTGTAGTAATAATACATAAAGGTGAGATTAAACATTGAAATAATAACTGTTCATTAAAGGATTAGTATTGTTTTTCATCCGTTACAATTGTTATTTTATATTTGAACGCGATTAAATGCAAAATTAATCTTTATATTATAGCGTATTATTATCATTGACTGATTGTATTATTGTAGTATAATTTTAGTACCTATACATATATAAATTGTATTATCAAATAATATGAACTATTTAATAACTTATTCATTATGTTTAATTTTAATTTAATGAATCCACTACAGACTATAATAATATTTGTTAATTGTAAAACTATTTTATATAAATAATTAGGTTAATTAGATCTAAAAAATTTTAGTGAATCCCATAATATTAAAGCGACAACTATCAATGTACAGGATCACCTAAATTTACTAGTATTAAAATTGCTGAATAATAGAAATCAATGCTTTAGAAAGCACATATTTATTCATATTTAGTCAAATATTGCAGCCGGCCAGTAGTCTTACGCTTAACCAAATATTAGAAACAGCACACTCTAACATTATTTTTAAATGAAGTATTAAAATAATAGTAAATTCATCAAAGTTTATACGAAATAAAATGGGACACAAAGACCTTCAAATCTAAAAATGTAGAACACGCAAGTACTATGATGCAACATATCCAGTGTTCTATAATCATTGTATTGAAACCAACAGGTTCACTTCACTTCAATATTATACACAGTAAACCACATAAACAACGCCTAAAACGCTATTGTAATTTTTTTTATATATTACCTTTATCCGTCTTCAATATAATTAACTATAAATTATTACTATCTATTTAGGTAGTTATCTTGTGTTATACTCAATATTAACTCATCGTTTTATTATAATAATACTAATTATTGTGAGCTTTAATCTTATATATCATGGGTTGTGCTATCGTGGTCATATTCTTTGAGAATTAATCAAATATATCTTACAATATAATTGTTTATAGATGATGATAATACGTACACGTATGTTTTAGTTGACTCTCAGCTGTCTATAGATAGCGCTATTGTGATGTTATGTCACATAAAGTGTACGTTGCCAAAATCGGTGAATCGATTTAAGAAAACATACTGATCACTGCTCGTTAAATGAATACCAGTTATTGTTACCAAAAGATTTGATATTTTAGGGAATACGGTTTATAAGGTTGGTGGTGCGTGCATACTGGAGATTAAACGATACGATCACGCTATAGAGTGGTAGGTAAAAGTGGCTTAAATAAAAAGTTCTACGTTTTCAAGAACTATTTTTGTTTGGACACCAGATCCTTTTTTTTGGCCGCCTGTTCTCACTGTTTGCATAAACGAGGACTATACGCTATATTGCCCATTACATGAATATATGAGTTGATTTCCAGACGCGTGTACGAATTACATATCTTATAATAGGAATCATCGTTGAATAGGGCGCGAAAAATGTAGTATTATTTGTTATAGTGATAGGTGAGCATTTCATAACATATAGGTATTAGGTACACACATGTCGCATGTGTATAAAATATATTAGTATAGTTACTATAACTTATCATATTACTGTCCAGTGTCCATAAATTTAGATGGAAAATAAGCTAAGAACGTCTTATATCAGGTTAAATAAAAAAAAAAAAATCGCTTCTAGTACCGTTTATGTATCTTTATTTTTGATATTTGATTTCATATTAAAAAAAGTCGAACATTGACCGATGTTGTTAATAACAAATACAGTGATAACAATAAAATTTTTGTGGATTAAAAACTAGGTATTTAGTTAACGAATGTTAAATACTGTTTGCGTCAACGATCCTTATTATAGGCTATAAATATACTGTTGTAGTTTTATAGATATATATATAAATAATCAATATTTAAACAATAATTTCTAGGATATATTTTGAAATGCAAATAATGTACCTATTTAGGTATTGCAAAAAAAAAAAACAAAAATGATTGAGTATCATTAAAATATATTTATATTTAGTTAACGATAACATATTAAATAAATACACTACATACAGTGTTAAAGGTGTATTAATAGACATGGGCTTATTGTAGCTTAGATATTTTAAGCGCAGACACATTAAAATTGATCACAGTGAGTGAGCATAATAATGTTGATATACGGTTATAAATTATATACTTTAATCATATCTGTACTGAGTTTATGTGTTTATCTTTGTATAGATATAAAGTATACTCTTAATTCATAATATATAAATTATTACAATCCTTATCAATATATTCATTACTATCCCATTTTATAAATGTGTAGAATATTTAAGTATACTTTTTACTGTTAAGTATTTTAAGTCAATTTTATTATTGAAATATATTCATTTAAATTACTTAATAAAAACTATGATTGTATAATGGCCGGGAATTCATTTTGCTTGAATACATTTTCCATGAGACTTAAATCTCGTTATTGAATAATATGTTATTCATTAAGTATTCGTTGAGATCCGAAGGTAAACATTTACAAAGCTTCGTTTGACACGTGTTAAATATAGTAGTATTTTTTAAAAGAAAAGAAAACTATTGATTAATGAAAGTACTAATGAATTTTAGTGAATATTATCTCGTCACAAAATAATGTATTGCTACATTTTTGAAATAACAAAGTTTTTTATGATTTATTTCTAAGAATATTATTTATAGGTACTTCAAAACAGATTAAATACGATTTTAGATATAATATTCTCTCGTTATAATATGAAGTTTACAAAACTAAATATAATAATATAATGTTTATATCTATTTTATTTATGAGATTAACATAATATAATTTTAATTAAAGTAAGTCAACCGAGTTGATTTATACGCTTAATAAAAATGAAGACACGCGTATCACATACTTTGACTCATACTATGTTTTCAATCGTACAAAATAGGTATTCAATATACATACTAATATTATACCGTTCTATAACACCAACTTTGATAATACTGTATATAGTGTATATAGTATAATTGTTGCCTAACCCATGGCAAAATCCATTTTGCAAATCCATCA
The DNA here is from genome assembly GCA_009835225.1 of Aphis craccivora. Classification (NCBI taxonomy): domain Eukaryota; kingdom Metazoa; phylum Arthropoda; class Insecta; order Hemiptera; family Aphididae; genus Aphis; species Aphis craccivora. Next base: position 9,978 of record VUJU01001878.1, read on the forward strand.
CGTATTGTATACATTTTATGTACGATGTCAAAGCAATGTGTGTACAGTTATTTCGTAAAATATATTCCTTACAAAACCATATTATTACTTTTATAATAAATAATATGGTGTTTGATGGGTCGCGGGTAATATTGAAGCAAACAAACTACTGTATACAGCCTACGATGGCTATTTCTAGGTATTTCTTTTGTGAAAGTGTGTCGGAAAGGGACAAAAAGCACGTATTATAAGGACGTCTACGACCAAGTCGTGGACGGGCGGCGGCCAGATGTGTGTTTGCACTTTGCAGACACAATCGATAATGCACACACAAGAGGAAACGTGTTTGCGTGAGTATGTGTGTGAGCTAGTGTACAAACATGCATAATATATATATATATTATACACACCTATAGGAATGCACATGTATACGCACGATGGCGATTAACTAAAGGCGACGTCACCAAAGTTTAATCCCGTGCGTCCTATCCCCGCACCTGCCCATAAATCTTCTAAAGCCCTTCGCTGTGTCCTGTCTACCGCACCCCCTTCGTCCGTCGAGTCTTATCGCTCCAGGGACCCCCGCATTGTCGGACACGCTTGAGCAGACGCCACCGCGTCGTGAAGTTAAAAAACAAAATACCTCTTATTTTATGTACGCGCGATATTGCCTTTTTCTTGCCCGCAGGTTAAATAATAGTGTACGTCAAAATTGTTTTAACAAAATGGGACGAGCAAAATACAAAAAAAAAAAAAAGTTTAAGGTTTAAGAGCGAAAATATAAAAAGGAGAAGAGAACGTATACTTATACCTATATATACACGAAGGAAGTTGTTATAGCTACGGGAAAAGCGGGAAGGCGTACGTGAACTCGTTTTTAAAGGCCATTGAGCATTAAAATCGGATATGATGGCAGTCGGAAGCAGATTAAATGAGGTGCGACGCATTAAAAAAAAAAAAGTATAATATATATATTATATAATAGAACGTATTTAATGTAGCCTGTAGGTATATATATATAGCATTACAGTGTACCGTGCACAAAGTTATTATCCTGAACATGTTTAATGATGTTTTGCATTTCAAACATCTAAAAAATGTATGAAATTTAACATCGTGGGCTTAATTATTACATATATATATATATGGATAAAATATCAGCAAAACGTATTTAGTAAGAATAACAATTCTATGGACATTTTTAAAATATAAAAAGAAATGAACGTACCTATACATTTAAGTGAGTGGAAATATATTTATATATTCCGGAAATATGTTATATTTTATCCTATATAAAAAAAATAATTCGTAGAAATCATATCAAACGTTCATTATTATTTTAACCTTGATATTAATTTTGAAAACTTTTTTTTATAAAAATGTATAAGAAATTTAAATTACGAAACATTCGAAAATTAATGCTTTTCAAATACAACAATACCAATACAACATAACATCATACTTGTCATCTCTATGAAATTAAGTTATGTAATTAAAAAAGCTAGGTTTGATGGACGATTAATTTTTTTTTTGTTTCATACAGATCAAGTTTTATTTCTATGTTAATACAATTTTTTAGATTTTCATTTTTACTATAAATTTATAATATTACTTTTATATTCATAGCTGTCTTACTTATAAACTCATTCACATATGTTCGAAAACTATTAAAAGTTTTAAATGTATTCCTTATTGTGTTGAATTTTTAAATATATGTTTTTATTCTTATTTTAACGAATGAATTTCATTAAACATTATCTTTAATCTATTGTAATTTTTTGTAAATAATTTTACCTACTTATAATATATTTTTTCAACACAATCAAAAATGAAAGTAATTAATTAATATTAAGTTATAAAAAATATTTACTAATTTTAAGCGATGCTTATGGAAGTGATGCAGAGTTATATTGATAAATTACTTTACAATATCGAAAAGGAGATAACATTTAAATTGCATAGTTAACAAAAAAAAAAAAAAATAATAATAATAATAATAGTTTAAATATAATAAAAAATTAAAACATTTACAACAATTACAATAGATAGTAAAATAAATGACAATGTGTGTTACACAGAATTATTTAAATTGATCATTTGAGATACTATCAACATCTAAGGATAATATTCAATCACCAATGAGTATTTTGATACTAAAATGCTTACCTATGACTTTTTTATTGATTACTATAAGCATTGAATTAAATAATTTAGATTATAAGATAATTAATAAATTGTTGAATGAAAGATGTATTGTAATAATTAATTATTGCATCATAAGCACTTAGTTTTTTTAAATTATATATTCTTAAATCTTAATGCGTACCCAAGTATTCATGTTTTCAACTAATATAATATGATATTATAAGAATTTTTTTAAATAATAGTTTTACTAACTTCTTGGAAGAGTAATTGTTAATGTATATTATATTTTATACGTTTTTATTTGTTAAAATAAAATCTAACTTTTGAATTAATGGTTATCAATAATGCATAACAAAATAATAAATATTATACTAATATAAAATTAATTTAATACAATTTAAACGAAATAGTAAAAATAGTTCTATTTACGAACCTATTTAAACCGAGTATATATTTTATACAATTTTTTACCTTTTTTTTTTACTGCGCTATTATATACACTATTCCTACATTATCTATTTTCTTAAACACTTATCGCAATAATAAAATTTTTTGAATTATATAATAATATTAAATATATATTGCATATTTAATTCAAAACCATGTATTCAAATAAAAAACTAAATAACAAGTCTCAATTGTAAATAGGTAGTTAAGTCGTATAATATATTATACATATTTTTCGTGGTCGTAGTTGTTATTGTTCCGTCATCGCTAGCCACTGCTGCTTAAAAGTAGTTTCCGTTATTTAAGTTACAAGTGAACGAGGTAATAAATTATCCTCCGTCGTGTTTATTCAAATCGTTACTTGAGTATTGCATTTGGGACCTTGTACAGCAGTTTTGTTTCGCCTACCACTATTATAATAACATTTACTTTATCTTCCGACACTGGCACGGGCGTGTTTCAAGTGCTATTGAGTGTTTGCGAACGAATTCAATTTCGTTAAAGCATTTTAATTAAGTGAATATTATATTATAAGGTATTAAAAACATTTAAAACGATAATAATACAAACCAAATCGTCGTTTTATATTATAGTTGGTAATCACGATCAATAGACATATTATTTTCTAACGAGTTTCGTAATTTAGTTTTCCTGCAAATTAGTATAATTATGCCAGTCTACAGTAAAGAAAAATAATTTCAACTATTTTAAAATACGTCCTATGGTTAAAAACTAGAAACTAAATATAATGTTTATTCAGGTGGTGTATAAAATATAGTGTACAAACATTTACACGACTATTGGAGTAGTAACGATTTTAATTGAACTGTTATAACTATTCGATTGTGGTTTTAACAAACAGGATATGTTATGATAAAATTATTAAAATTAAAACGCATTTTAGTTATTAGTTATGACTTATATTTGTATAAAATGTTCAATATACAAATGTTGATAATTTGCTAAAATATTCACATCAATGTAACGATATTATATTACTTGACGTCAATGCCTATGGCGTGCCCACGTCATACATTTAGGTTATCAAATGCATAATTTTGAAAAATAAATACCTAATCAAAACAAAGTTTATTGCATAATAGTTGTTAAATTAGTAACGTATAACGCGTTATTATTTATTACATAAATCGTAATAGATTTTTTTCTTGTTTACTAATTGTTTCAAGCAATGAACTTTTCAGAACATGTTGACATATAGGTACTATACAAAATATGTACTGGAAGTAAAATAATAATTAAAAAAAAAAAACTTTTCACGGTTATTATTGTTTAGTATACCGAGTGTACATGGGGAAGAAAAAATTGAAGTTGAGTGTTCTTGAATTTAAAAAAAAACCTTCACTAAAGGTACTTAAGCTTGGAAGGTAAAAGCTACTTTTTTAAGTAATATATAAATAGCGCTTTTGGTTTTAAAGATTGTTTATTTATAGTTATAAATACTTAAAAAAATATAAGATGGCAAGACCCGGGTTTATTATAAAATGGTCAAAAGACTAATACAATTATATCTTTTTCGGTAAAATGCTTATACAAATAAAAATGTTTATACAATAAAGAACTTCAAGCAAATTAATATATTTTCAAAATATGAGTAACGCTAAATTGGTGGAATTTTGTTGAGAAATTTTTATGTCATCAGTATTGAAATTAATAATTTGTGTACATTTTAAATTTTCAGGCTCGTTGGTTTTTGAATAACTATGAGTTATGCCATTATTTAAAATTACTTTTTTTTTTTTTTTAAATAAGGCTTGTCATTATGTTTTTACCATTACCATTTTTCAGGTTATTCTTCTTAATGCTCAGTCAACTAACGATATATTAATAAAATAATACCTTTAGAGTAGTAATGTTAAACGTTTTCATTAGAAAATTAGAAAAAAAATATGAACACAAACAAAAGTAAGAAAATAAAAATAAAACCCTATCATTAATATAATATTCTTAACTTCACCCAGAGTCTAAAATGAGGAAAAAATGTAAGTATTTATAATTTTATTATATACTTCATATAAAATTATTATTATTTTTTTTTTTATTATGATTTATATTTAAACGAATACATTGAAAAACGTAATTACAATTTCCTTATTTTATTAAGATGTCGGAAATAAAAAAAAATTGGTACTTAACATTAATATAGCGTTGAAATTTATAAAAGTTCTACCAAACTTAAATAAAAAAAATATATAATAGGTATGTAGTATGCTGTAATAAATTTTAATTGAATGATTTTATTTGGACGTTATTATGAAATATTATTAAAATAGGTTTAATTTATTATACCCCAAATAATGAACACGTTTGTAAATTTGTGATAAGTCATATTTTAATTGTGCAATTTTACGAAATTGAAAATATTAGTATATAAACAACTAAATAATGTGTTATTGATAACCTAATTGGATAACTATACTGCTTATTAATAAAAATATTGGAAATAATAATAAACTGATTGCACCAAACTCAGTAAATTTAATGATGTTCCTTTTAATTTATTAGGATATTAAATAATAGTTTCTTTTTCAGCAAATTACTATACAATTTGAAACTGACAATTTAAATACGCGCATTTTTGGTAAACATAAATTATTATCTCTGTTCTTAATATATGCCCATAAACTATGTTAATGCCCGATAATAATAATAATAATAATAAAATGATTAATACATAAGTTATGGATACACAATAAATCAATTATTTGATATAATATCTATCTATAAACATATAGTATTATATATTTTTATACGATTTTATGATGTAAAAAATTTATTTTAACTGGTATTGCAGCTTAAATGTAAATTATTTTTAATATTAGATTATTAATATCATTATAAATAATATAGTTGGTACCTTTATATCTTTTATACATTTTTAAATTAAAACTAGGTAATAATTTTCTGCAAATGTCGTATACGTAACTTGGTGTATACTTAAACTTTATACAATTATCATTTGGTTTTATTACTACTTTTTTTTTTTTTTTTTAAATAAATACGCAATGGATTTTAATTGTAATAGAAAGTTTCGTGTATTATTTTGTACATATATAAAGTTATTTCCACTGGTACATGTTTTATCGAAGGAAAATAGAGTAAAATATTTTCACGGATTCATAAATTATATTTTCTATTTACTGTCTACAAAATGTATTAAATTATTTTATTGAATTGCATTCTCAATTTTTGCTGTTAAATAAATGCATTTAGTAATATAATATATATATATATATTGTATAAAATATATCGTTATAAAACAATTAGATTCTTCTTTCCGCACAATATTGAGAGTAAAATAATAATTTATATTTTAGTTGTATAACATTATGTTTGTGATAATTTGATTTTTTGTCTGAAAAACGATAGGCTTACCATTAATATGAATAAAATTACGATATTTTTTTTATTGTACTTATATGTAAAAAACGAAATAAATTGGTGGCATCATTTTTATTTGTCAACCCAATCGAATATTTGATCGTCTTCAAATCCGTTTTTATGAAGGGCGGTGGTAAAAATATGTCGGAGAAATCTATAATTGGGTTCCTCGTAAAATTCAAGATGTCTGACGTATTTCATGTATTCAGCCATTTCTATCAATGCATAATAATTTGTATTTAAATATAGACAATATTTGAGAGAGTTTAGAAGCGGTTACTTGCTGTCTATGTATACTACCGTTCTGTTTCCATTGTAGCTTTCAATTGATATATATATATATATTTATAATGATTCGATAAGTACTCCGAAGGAATAAATTGAATTCGACATACACATGAAATACATACTTAATATCATAATATCTTTAAATATGAAATCAACCAAAATTAATTAAACTATCATATTTATAAGCTATTTTTTTGTTAGAATTTTTGGTAAAAATGAAACATTATATACAAAGTGTACCAAAAGAATTTACCAAATATAATAAAATTTTTAATGGAAGTTTGTTAAATAGTCTTGTTACACCGTATATACATAGACAGCAATGATGTATTTTTAATTGAATATTAAGTAGGTATTTATTATATTATTATACTATTTTTGCTAATTATAATATCATAAATGTTTACCAGGGTAACCATCGCAAAGGCTCTCAATTGGTGTATTTTTTTTCATCTCGCCAATTTTTTGAAATCTTTCCTTTGCGTTTTGTACTTTTAGCCCTTGCCAAGGCAAAGAACCTCGCGCCAAGTACATATACATATGACCCAAGGACTCCAAATCGTCACGACGGCTTTGTTCTAAAACGATAATAATTGTATACGAATTTTTCAAACT